>PVJS01002237.1:0-86593 GCA_004027185.1 Glis glis
CACTCTCTGCCCTATTTTATTTTTTGTTTTGAAACAGGGTCTGGCTACATTGCTGAGGCTGTCCTTGAATCTGAGATCCTCCTATCTCAGCCTCCCAAGTACTGGGACTAAAGGCATGCGCCACCACTTTTTGATTGTTTTGAAACAATCTGACTAAGTTACCAGTCCTGCATGCTGGCCTCAAACCTGCAATCCTCCTGTCTCAGCCTCCCAAGTACAGAGATTACAGGCATGCACGACTGTGCCTGCCTTAACAAAAGCATTTTCAAAGCTAACCATCATCCTTTCTTACTACCACTGCCTGCCTACCAATCTATAATTGATTTTTGGAAAAAAAAAACATGAAAATTTTGCTAGACTTCTCAAATTTTGAAGTTTTGAAAGGTAGGGAAAAGGAAGAGTTATATTTCCTTTAAATGTTTTTCTAAGCATTTACCTTAATTTTTTGAAAATACCTTAATTATTACATGTATTTTATTTAAAATCACATTGAGATATTAAAAGACACTAAAAATTCTTTTTTGTTTTTTTTCATAGGTTTATATAAATAAATGGCACTGTGTAGTTAACATGAAAACAATTTCTATGCGAATAACTCTGTGGCTTTTATTTAGTTTTTCAAATCCCTCTAAAATTATACTATCCACCAAACCACATGTGTTGCTGAATTTTACAATAGCATTTTAAGCTCTGATGCAAAGCCAATGAAAATGAGCAATGCTTGTGATGAGTTTGTAATCTTCTTAATAATTCCTTGAATAATAAATGAAATCTGAAATTAACTTTCCCTCATTTCCTAGCAATAAACAAATACACAGAAACTGAAACAAGCATTACTATTAAAACTGTGATTTTTACAAAACCTAAAGTGTTTTATCTTGTGCTATTACAATTTTGCAATCTTAAAGACATATGCTCTATGACTTGTATAGGAACATATTACTGAGTTTCCAAAAATGGCAGGAGATAATGTTTGGGGGAAACATTCTGTGTTTTCAAGTCAAAGCAATTAAATTGGCCTTCCTGTCGATCATTTCCACTGAATCTCAATAACGTAGCAGCAGTGACAGCTCTACCAGCAGGAGTTTTAATACAAAAATATTAAAGGAATCTTTAAATTCCTTTTTTCTAAAACAGCAAATTCAATATAATACTTACCTTGCTTCCATATCTTAACAAAGCAAGTAAAGGAACAAAGCTGTTGATAAGGTTATGGATATAATAGAGAAAGAGCAACCATATTAGTTCAAGGTATAAATTAGTGTTTTAAAATACAGAAACATGTAAGCAGCTCTCTGATCCAAAAAAGTACAGTTTGAATACATTCTTAAAAGCATATCGGTACTTGAATAAATATACTTTATAATGGCATTTCCAGCATATCTTGAAAACATCAGTCTAGTATTTTCAGTAATATTATCCAAATAACTCATATAATTAAAACATAAAGCCAGGCATGGTGGCACACACCTATAATCCCAGTACTTGGGAGGCTAAGACAGGAGGATCTCAGGTTCAAGGACAGCCTCAGCAACTTGGCCCTCCACAACTTAGTGAGACTCTGCTTCAAAATAAAAAATAAAATAGAGCTAGGGGTGGAGCTCAGAGGTAGAACACCCCTGGGTTCAACCCCCGGTATATACATACATACATACATACATAGTAAACTATAAAGATTCTGCTAAAAATCAGTAGAAGTCAACTGAAAGTTTCATTTAGTCTAGAAAATAATAGGTGTTTATATCTGCAGCCAAGCATAAATAATTGAACCCCACTAATGTATACAATTTATGCACATTAATCACAAATAAAATAGAGAAAAAGAGTAAATGATCTATTTATGTCATAGAATATCTCAAATTAAATTAAAATAGGGAGCTGGGAATACCAGCATGTGAATGCTGTATTTTATATATAAGATATTGTGTTCTTAGAAGGACACCTTAGTTAACTAGATATGTAAATTATTTAATTTGCTATTAGTTATTTAATTGCAAAATGTTGAATGCCTGAGCTCTACAACATGAAATGCCTATTTGTACTCTTAATATTAATTACATTCATATTAAAATTATATTTAAAAATGTATTGATGCATTACAATTATACATAAGAATGGGATTTGTTGTTCCATATTCATACATGCTAATGAAATTGAAATGGCATTTTATCTGAAAGTAAAAATTGTTATTTTATATTTTTCTCTTATGTCAGTTTTTTAAAATAATTTTTCACACATAAGTTTTAGAGAATGTTAGAAAATAAAACAGGACTGTTACCTTAAAACCTTCTTATTGTAAAAAAAGTATAGTATATTTAAGTGGATTTAAAAACATATAGAGATATTTTGAGATTTATTTAAGTTTGTATATATATTGGAAGGCTTACATATATATCTAATATAAAAAATTAGGAGATTTTTAGAAACAGTCTTTGGGAGTCCTATGATATGTTTACATCTTATTTATTGAGGAACAGTACATTCCAAGACCCCCAGTGCATACCTGAACTGCAGGATAGTACTAAATCCTATATGATGTTTATTCCTATACATGCATTCATATGATAGATTTTAATTTCTAAATTCAACAGTGAGATTTAGGTTAACAGCAGTAACTAATAATAAAATAGAATAATGATAATATACTGTAATAAAAATTATGTTTATATGGTCTCTTTCTCCCAGAATACATTATTGTACAATACATACCCTTCTCGTGATGATGCTGATGATGTGACATGATAAAAACACCTGTGTGATGAGATGAAGGGAGGTGAATACTGCAGGGTGGTGACAGTGCACTAAGTGATTGCGTGAAGTTTACTTGCACACAAGCACTGCTGCACTGAAAAGGTTGGTCTGATAACCTAGAAGGTTACTAAGTGATGCTAAGTAGCTAAAGGGGTGGGTAGCATGCACCATATGTATACACTGGACAAAGGGATGATTCATGTCCTGAATGACAGGAGCTGGAAGGAGTGAGATTTCATCATGCTGCTCAGAAGAGCATGCAATTTAAAACTTCTAGATTATTTTTCCTGCACTTTTCCATTTAATATTTTTGGACCACAACTGACTAAGTGTATCTGAAATGTCATAAAGTAAAACATGGACCAAGGGGAGACTATTATATTAGATAGTTGTTCATCATTCATTAAGGAAAATTATGTGTTAACAATTAGAATTAGATAAATTGTGATCTAATCAGTTTTTATTGTTTACAAAGAAGAAACTTTACCATCACTCAGAGCTATTAGTAGGGGATTTGTGCATATAGTTTAGTGAAAGATAAGCTATAGCCTGACTCTAAAACTTTCTATTTTTTTGTGAGAAAGGCTGCAGAAAGTTTTCATTTTGGAATCATACAAATCAAAATGTGATTCCCAGCCCCACTGCTTACCAACAGTGATACCATAAATGTGCCACTTAACCTATTTAAGCTTAGTTTTCTACCTGAAGATTTGCAATGAAAGTTTTTCTTTAGCACTGCTGTGCAGGTGAAATGAGATAATACTTAAAAAGCATTTGACCCGGGGTTTGGCACATTAAAGTTCTCTGATAATGGAGAATGATAAATTTCAGTGATCATTAATATTATTGTTACCATAGAAATTTGAATCTAACCAATAATGTTAATAGGAAATGTCTCTCCTTGGTAATTTAGATCATCTTAATGTGACCACTTTTTACATGGTATATTTTAAGCTGAAAGATAACCAAAATCTTATTCCTTTGGGGCTAATGGTAGTTGTATTGGACAGGGTTCACTAGATTAACAGAATTCACAGAATGAGTATATTTGAAAAAGGGATTTATCAGATGGGCTTACAGTTTGAAGCAATGTAGTCCCAGGTTCTGACTGCACGTGGAGAGTCAGAGGAACCAGTAGCTGGTCGAGCGGTCTAAGAGCTGGAGTCTAAGGATTGGAGCAACCACTAATTCAGTCCCACTCCAAGATGTGAAGATTAGGAAGCTCTTCGGAGAAACAATGGTGAAGTTTCAGTTCGAAGGGCTGGAGGCCGAAGATCTCAGACGAGAGCAGAAGATCAAGAAGCTCTTCAGAGAAATGGTGAAGTTCCAGTTCTATGAGCCGGAGGCCCATGATATCAGGCGAGAGCAGATGCGTTTTCTTTGGAAAGAGTCGCGCATTGCTCTATGCGGCTTCTCTCTCTTTTATCTAAGTCCTGCACCTATCAGAATCCTGCTGCCTACATTCAGGGCAGGCTTTCTGTTTAATCTGCTGTTACACACCCAAAGTCACATGATCTTGGGTGTGTCATGATCAGGTCAAGTTGACAAACTAGATTGACTATCACAGTAGTTGTTCAAAAATACAAACTTTTGAAAAAAGATGAATTAAGTCATTAGGAGACATCAGTATTTTGGGTCATAAAGGATTATCTGATGTGTTTCCTTAACCAAGCTGGGAGTGAGGGAAGGAAGCGCAAAAGTGTGTGAATTTAGAGGAAGGTGAGATGAAGGAGATCTTAAGAGTGTCAGGAAGGCTGGTGATGGGTGCACAGTGCAGACCTGCAGAGGTCAGTCTGTCCGTGAGATTTTCAGCATCCCATACTCCAGAGAGAAACAATTAGGACCCCACAGCAAGTTTTCCATGTGCTAACTTGACTTCCTATTTTGTCAAATTATGCCCTTACAACTTTTGTGGGAATTGAAATTTCATTTCTTTTTGAAACTAATTTTTTTATATTTAAAATTGATGGTTTTGTTTTAAAAAGTTCCATTCATTGAATTCTCAAAGAGTGTCCATCTTGAGAGAGATGGCCACTGGGTCTCTTCCAACTTTCAAATACTTGATGCAAAGAAGGGGAAGGCCAAGAGGTTAATACAATAATATGTTTTCTAGGTACAGACACATTCATTCACTCACTTACCAAGTAAGCATTTATAAGTCACTCATTTAGAAAAAAAAAGATAAAATATGTGATGCTGTTAAAAATACAATATAGCTTAAAAATATATAAAATATATAATGTTTCTTATGAGGGTTTTCTTATTGTTCAAGCTCAGCTTGAAGCCACAGCTCAGAGAACAAGATAATGTGGATTCTTACTGTTTATCTGGAACTTTCTTCTAAGGCCCCTCGCAGAATTGGAACAAGCCAGAAAACAAGCTACCATTATTGACAGTTCTAAATGCTGAGTAATATAAAAAAAGAGAAGTGATCAATAGGTAGGTCATCTTATATAAGAGTCAGTGTTGCCTTCAGGAATGGAATAAGCTTAGATCTTGAGCTTAGATCTGAGTCACCTGCAGGAAGCATCCAGCACCTCTCTGATGGACTCAGTGGGAAAATTTGATGAGATATTGAGATGGTATGAGGGACAGAGTAGGGAATATGGGGGAGTTCAAGAAATTTTCTAATAGTTAAATATGAAGCTAGTGGGGAAGTAACTGAGGGTAACAAATCTAAAGAAGCCATGAATCTAAAGAATCAAATCATGAAGAACCTTATAGTCCAAGCTAAATGTGAAAGTCCTTGAAATTATACCCTAAAAGTAATGGGGAGAGATTTTGAAGGGAAGTGATACAATCAGAAATGCACTGTGATACAACTGGCATGGTGGAGAGTGATTCCCTGTGTGCAGGGTGTAGGAAAGTCTTACAGGAGTTGGCTGTCGTAAGCTCTTCCATGATAGATACGTGTGGGCTTCAGTGGGAGCACACAGGACTAGTGAATTCCACCTGAGAAAATGCTTCCTCACAGGAAACACTTAACTTGACTCTGGTAAGAGAGGAGTAAGTGTTCATTACATATTGAGAAAAAATAGGGCCGGGGTGATAAAAGTTGAAATTCCAGGCAAATGGGAAGTGTGGGAAATCAGGTGTGGAAATCATGTCCTGATCATTAACACTTTATGGCTAAGGTGCAAAACCACAGAAGTAAAGGTCAGAGATAAAACTGGCATTCCCAGCTCTTGAGAGCGATAAAGAACAATGCCAGAAAAGCTGTTAATAACAGGAATCTGGAATGATTCTGAATAATTTAACAGCAAAATGTTGTACCCCTCCTGGGAAAGATGTGCCTTCAGGGTGGTGTGGGTGAATTCTGAAAGGAAATTTATTTTATTTTCTATACAAGATAATATAATACAATGCAGTACAATATAATTAATAAGGTTACAATACAACATAGTATAATATAGCCAAAGATTTGTTTGGTTTGTTTTTTCTGTTTTTGTTTTGCTTAAATCTGGAAGCAGCCTATCAAGTAAGCTTATGGTACAAAAATAAACCATAGTATTTGAAAAAAACATATATTTAATTTATGTTGTCTAGAATTGAGCTCAGTGGGGAAGCATTCCAACAATTAGAGCTGTCCAAGAATGAAGTGGTCTGAATGTTGCCAGCACCAGTTCTTCCAGCACAGTAGCTTCCTTCAGAGATTGTCAGTGTGGAGCAGAGATGCATGACCCAGCTGTGCTCTGGCTGCAAGCTCAGTCCTAGGCTCTGCTGCTCAGTACCTATGTTCCAATTCTGCGAGGGGCCTTAGAAGAAAGTTCCAGATAAACAGTAAGAATCCACATTATCTTGTTCTCTGAGCTGTGGCTTCAAGCTGAGCTTGAACAATAAGAAAACCCTCATAAGAAACATTATATATTTTATATTACCCCAAGAAAGTTAAACCAAATAAATCTACCCTCACAGAACCAATTTCTCCTTTATAACTTGTTTATGTACTTCCAGCTTCTTTTTCCTTTGATTTCTCTGAGAGGTTTTCAACCAAAGTATCTTCAATGGAAATTTAATAGAGGCCTCATTTTGCCTTGAGTTAAATTAAATTTGTTGCTTTATTTCTAAAAATTGAAGTTCTTTTTACATAAGATGAACTTGGAGAAGGAAAAGAAGAAATGTGAGGGTTTTTTTTTTTTGCACTGCAAAAATGTGGTTAAGATATTGTACTTTAAAAAAGAACTTGGTTTTACTGTCTAGTAGCAGTTCTTTGAAAATCTCTCTTCTAAAGGCACATTAGACCATAGAATCCCTGACTGGAATGTCTCTTACATGTATAAATCACCCCTCAGTTATCTTACTGAGAATTCACTCCTTTCACAAGGTGGTTTATTCCAGTGTTAATCATTAGAAAAGCCTTCTGTATTTTCAGCCAAAGTTCCTTCTTACTGTACACTCCAACTTCTTATGCCAAATATCCTAATTCCTCAAAAACATCAACTAAAAAAAGTTTTGCATTGCTATCTGTATGATATATAGCCACTGTCAAAACTACTGTCTCAATCACCCATCCTTTCCATTCACAAACCTATTCCCAGAAGAAAACACTTCTGCCTTAATCTTGTATATTTTTTCTGACACATTCAAATCTCTTAGTAAAATTCTTATATCATTGTACATTTATCAATTTTTAGAGAATACCTGCCTTTCTTCCACCAGAAATAAGTATCTATCACAGATACTTATATCCATATTTTCAGTCCCAAACCTGCATTCTCGTTTCTTCAACTAGACTTTAGAACAATGAGAAAATAAATTTATATCAATTAAGCATCCCAGTCTATGGCATTTTATTATGGGAACCCAAGCAGACTTATACAGTAATAAAGTCATGCTATGGTTTAAATTTACATTTCTCTAATTTTTAATATCAAGTATTAAGGTCCAATGAAAAATAGGTTTATATTTTGATTGCATCACATTCCACCTATAGATAAATTTTGTTTGACTAAAATCTTTATAATATTGTGTCTTTCTAATCCCATGGAAATGAGAATTAATTTTTTTATTTTAGATTTAGATCTTCTATTATTTTCCAGTGATATTTTATAATTTTTGCATATCAGTCTTATAACTTCTTTTGTTAATTAATTCATGGATACTCTACAGTTTGTTGTTCTATTGTAGACAGTCTGATAAATGGTGTCATAACCTATTTATTTAATTTTCTGCTATCAACTCAGAATTTTTTCTTGAGTATGTTTCAGCCCTCTAAGTATAATTTTTTCATGTGCTACTCAAAAATTATGTGTTCGTATTTTTATTGGAAAACTTAAAATAGCCTTACATATCAAAATCTAATGATGTTTAAATTGCTTTTCTCTGACTATTATGGACTGTAGAAGGCAAATTCAGTCTTTTTCAAGCTTTTCAAAAGTATTGTATCTACAATGTCTCTGTTGAGTATTTAGTTTATAATTCCCCAAGAACATTTCATCATTATTGTATGGCACATAACACATAATTCTGGCAGGAGAAGAGAGTACAAAGAGAAACTTTTTGTTAAGGTATTCTTAAATATACTTTATATATCAAAGCCTAAAAAGAAGTGAAATAGCTATACTTTTGCATAAATTTTGAACCACATGGTTTGAAGATTTTGTGAGCTCAAACAAAGGTTTTAACTTAATAGGAATCAATGGTATTTCTTCTTCTATCAACCACCTCTCCTTTTCTCTATCTCCCTAATTTTATGTCTGTTAGAACATCCTACAAAAACATCACTCTATTGTGTTAAGCTTTTAATGATCTCTACAAGAAGTGGAGAGTGATTGAGAACAAAAGATGGAAAGACAGATGATAAAACTGAGGGGGAGTTTTTTACTCTCTTGAAATTATAAGTATAAACCGAGTGTGGTGGTGCACGCCTGTAATCCCAATACTTGAGAGGCTGAGACAGGAAGATTGCAGGTTTGAGGATAGCCTCAGCAAGAAGTGAGATTCTCATCAACCTAGTGAGACCCTGTTTCAAAATAAAAATAAAAATAGGCCTGGGGGGTGTAGCTTGGAGGTAGAATGCCCCTGGGTTCAATCCCCAGTATCACAAAAAGGAAGGAAGGAAGGAAGGAAGGAAGAAAGGAAGGAAAGAAGGAAGGGAGGGAGGGAGGGAGGGAGGGAGGGAGTGTGGGAGGGAGGGAGGGGGAAATAATAAATATAGAAAACATTTGTCCACTCTTGGTAAATACAGAACAAGAGGACAAATCTAAATTGGAGCAGATATAGTTCAGTTTGATTCACTGAAGCAGGAGTGATTCATTTAGTTACTTCAACAGGAATTAATTCCAACTACTGCTTAGGTCTCTACAATTTCAACAATGATTAAACTTTCACATTTGCAAGTTCCATTTCACGGTACCAGCTCTCCTTCCACAGACACTGTAGATCATGTGGAAAATGTTTTTAGATATTCATAAGCCTTAACTGTTTCAAGTATTTGTTACCAACCAAATGATTATTTCTAATGATCTTGGCAATTAGAACCTAGTTATCTTTATTATCTTAGCTCCTTTGCTAAGATGTAATTTCGTTAACCTAGTCACGGGCAAATACTGAATAAATTACACTAACAAAATCATTTTGCACATTTTTCCAAATAATCTCTGATCTCTATTGATTACATAATTTTTACAAGTTCATGAGAGGAGTAATTAAAAATTTTCCTTCATTTATAAGGATGTGATTTGTTCTGCTTTTAGGTAACTGCCTTAGAAACCTTTTGCTGCATCTCTATGCTTGTAATGTATATAAAGACTGCACTTATCAACCGATTTACAGCACATTTTATAGTGAGCAGGATATGAGTTACTTAAAGCTAACGCTGCTGATTTTATGATCTTGAAAAGAAGATCATGAAATTTTAATTCAAGTAAAATTTGTCTGTAAAAATTGCTGCTCCTTATCTCTGACCCATGATATATGTTTTCATTATAAGATTGAACAAATTAGTTGTTTCCTCTGTTGAATACCCTGTCGTTTCTCAGCGTCTACTTACAAGGTACCTGAATAAGAGATTTATTATTTAGAATTTAATTTTATTTAGTTGAAACCCTTGTAATTTCACAAGTATTGTTTTCTACATAGTATATGTGAAAAAAGTTATCTAGATTCCTGGTCTGCTTTTGCTAATTATTGATTACCAGCAACATTAGGCACTATTCTAATTTTATTAAAGTGTGTAGAGTGACCTAATATAGAGCCAGAATTTATGCAAACTAACTCTCACATCCAAAAATATGGTGAAATTCTCCTTACCTAAAAAAAAAAATTCGTTTGGTTTATGTAGATCCCTAAACACCATTCTTGGGGTCCGGTGGTTCCAGACGTTTTAAACTTTAGGTTTGCCACTGAAAGACATTCTGCCATCTCAACCGTTCCTCACAATGACATTGAAGAATCCATCCAGATTCAAGACCAATGACCTTAGAAACACTATGTGGTGACTTCTAGTCATTTCACCTAAAATTACACATTTGTAGTATTTGACACACACAAAAAGCAGTCTACCCTGTGCACATTGAAATATGAAAATTAAAACACATTATTTAAATTGCATTATGTATATTTTTATAGGACTATGACCAGACCATATGCTAGGCATTACACTGCATATCTATTTCATGTAACATCATTTAGTCTAAATAAAACTGTAAGGATGTTATTAAAGTCATTTTGTGAAAGAGTGAAACGGACTAAGAAAGGTGAAGTAACTTGCCCAAGGTCACCCATTTTTAGAAAGTGGTAGAAGTAGAATCTGAGTGAGGTTCCTGTGAATACTTCACAGCTCTGCCTTAAACGCACTGTATGTGTAAGAAAACGAAAGTGAGCAAGAAGGTGCCTTAACAACAAGAAAAGTGCTAGCTATGGCCAGGTACTTGCTTTTCACACCTTCCAGACTTAGGGTACTTCTAAATAAAAACCACTTCCCATTTATCTTAACTAAACTCTAAAACTCTCAGGTTTTTAGTTTGCTATTGCATGAACCTTGGGAAGAAAGGCCAGCTGCTTTTCTGTGCTCAGAAAAAAAAAATGGAAATGCAGAACACATTGTTAAAAAGACAGGAATACATCTTTTTCTTTCTAATGTAGTCTTCCTGAATTTTCAGTGTTATTTTTAATTTTTGATGTGATGTTTTGCCTCCTCAGGCATAGGCTACCTGTGGAGCTAGCCTTGTGCCTTGCAGGTCCCCGGGGCCCAGCCCCTGACTCCATTGTTCCTAGAGTGTATGTGCCTTACTCCAACTCTCTGAGTAGCTGTGTCCAGGCCCCTGATGGAGCAGAAAATGACAGTGGTATCTGGTGGGGAGATGGTAGGAGGCAGAAGGTGACCAGACAAGACAGCCTATGAGCAGAGACTCTACACTCCAGCTCACGATCCTTGTCCCATAAAATTTTATGGAACACATATCCAGACACAAAATTACTAACAATTTCAAGACAGTAGCCACGGAGCATCCATTAACCGCCAAGCACAGATCTGAGTGCAGAACCTTTGTGCCTGTCCTGATCCATGCCAGTGAGGCCAGCCATGCATGTAGCCCATACCCATTCCATGAAGTAGACTACAGTTGCCCTGCTTGCTTCTGTTCACTTGCTTGGTCCTAGATGACAGATGACAACCATAAGAGAGAATTGGACATTGTATAACTTCTATTCAAAAATGAGTTTAAGCCAAACATGGTAGCACATGCCTGTAATCCCAGTACTTGGGAGGCTAAAACAGGAGGATCACAGGTATGAGGCCAGCTTTAGCAACATAGAGAGACCCTGTTTCAAAATAAAAAAGGGGGTGCTGGGCAGGTAGTTTGGAGGTAGAATGCCCCTGGGTTCAATCTCCAGTACCCCCCAAAATGAGTTTAGAGTAAAGCACAATACTAAAATGCTAAAATACTAAAACCACTGATTTAGAAATCTCACTGTCTCTGTGTCTTAATGTCTGTGCAGCCCCACCACCACCACCACCACCACCACCACTATCCCATATATTGTATCACTTGTACCTTTGATTGGATCCAGATTTTTATTCAATTCAGCATGGATTAGCAGATTAATACCAAATAGCACCTTAGAAATCCTGATTTCTAAGTATTTCAAAATACTTATTTGATTTTGCTTTGTGTCACCAGACAGTTTAAAGATTAGAGGATTAGGATAATGTGATAGTTGTCTGAGTACTATCCTAAAAGAACTTTTTGATAGAACTAGACCTAATAGTATGGAAGCAGAATGAGTATTAATAAAGAAAAGATTTTACAGCCGGGTGTGGTGGCCCATGCTTGTAATCCCAGTACTTGGGAGGCTGAGACCGGAGGATCCGGGTTTGCGGCCAGCCTCAGCTACTTAGTGAGGCCCTCTGTAACTTAGTGAGACCCTGTTTCAAACTAAAGAATAAAAAATAGGGCTGGGGGTGTAGCCCGGAGGTAGAATGCCCCTGAGTTCAATCCTGGGTACAGTAAAAAAAAAATGAAAAGATTTTACTTTTTAATTAATAAATTAAATACCGACATTAAATAGTCTTTTGAAAGAATATCACCTTCTGGTTGTAGAGATTTGGTTCAAAATTACACTGATGATTTCAGATAAATTCCTCCTTCCCAAAGTCATCTTAAAAAAAAAAACTATGAAACAGGGATAACACAAAGTCATTGGGAACATCAAATGAGATAATGACTATAAAACACTTAGCACAGTATCTCAACAATAGTAAGGTTCACATGGAACACTAGTATAAAAGAAAACAAAATGTGGTTAGCCCCTGAGGGTACTTGTATTTGATTGAAACAAGAAAAAATTACTTTTCTCTGTGTTTACTACTCAGTTTTCTTGAATCCCATCATTCTTTTTTTAATGGTCTATTTATTAGACCATCATTGTTAGGCTGTTGCATGACCAAGCAAGAAATCAAGTTTCTTAAAAGAACCAACCAACAAATAAATGCATAAATCCCTGTTTGATTTTTCCTTTGCCAAAGAAAACTTTGTTATTTTTCCTCTGCCTGAGATATCTTTTAAGTGAAAGAAAAATAAGAATTTGATATTTGTGTAAATATAAAACTTTCAGAAACCTATACTTGAAAAGAAATTATATGTGAAATCTCTAAACATACGAAGGATATGATTATATTTTTCTGTAATATGTGTCTGGTACAAAACAGGCATTAAGAAATTTATTATTTAACAAGTAAAATAAAATAAATGTATCACAGTTTTAAACCATGTAAGATATGGTTCTAGTAGAAAAATGTTCAAAAGTCCTGTATGTACATTATGTAAACATGTGTGTGTATGTGTGTTCACCAACATATTTTCAAATACTTCTTTAGATGTCACACATTTAATAAAAATAGGTTATACCCAAACAAGGAACTGAAAATAATTACACAGGTTATATGATATATGGTTTATTTCCCATTACACATATATGTGACATGGTGAGAAGATTAAAACTTTAGTCTTTCCTTCTTAAATATATTGGGATGCTTGACGATGCAGAAAAGATTTAGCTGATACAATAAGCAGATATTTTGTACTCTGCTAGAAGTTTGTTTTCAGCATCTTAGTCTAATAGCTTTAGAAACAATCATATAGAAAGTAGAATATGTAAATGACTGTTTCCTTCAAGTTCTTTCATAAAAACACCAAAACCAATAAAAACTTGTTTTATATGATCAGCAAACATTACTGACTGAAAAAAATCAGCTTATAGAGTAAACTTATAGAACTCTATTATAAGTCAGGAAAGCCTATCTCCCACCAAAAATAATTTAGAATAGCTTAAAAACAACTTCAGCTTTTAAAACTGATAGAACACAACTTCAAAGATGTGATTGTTCATTATATTTCTAGAAGAAAACATTCACTTGCTCTCTCATTTCAAACTAATAGAAATCTGGCATCTAGACATCAGAAAGGAAGCCTGGAATGGTGGCACACACTGTAACCCTAGCTATTCAGAGGCTGAGGCAGGAGAGTCACGAGCTGGAGGCCAGCCTGGATAAGTTAGTGAGACCCTGACTAAAAAATAAATTAAAAAGGGCTAGGGATACATATCAGTGGTAGATCAATTGTGAGGCTCTGGATTTTATTCCCACTACCACAACGAACAAACAAACAATTATGAAAGCTGCCAGCAGTCCTGAAATTCTAAAAGGAAAACTTCCTCAACCTTGTGTATTTCTGAGACATTTACCTATTATCAGCTCCAGTTAAATTTTCAATGCCTGCCTTTTATATTAGTGGATACAAGTAACATGACAAAGATAATTTAGAGAGAGATAAAGACTGAGCCTGGTGTAATCTCACATTTTTAGATACTTAATCCTTTGAAAACTATTCTAGTATAAGTAAAGGAAAATATACTTATGAATCTTGAGCAATATCATATCAAGATAGGAATTTTTTAGTTATTGTATACAAAAGGTAAAATTCTGTGAGCTTCTATTACTCTATGCAGAAATTGAGGGCCAGAGTTTCCAAGGTTTCATAGCTAAAGTAGGTCAGAGGCCAGGAATTGATTTTTTTTTTAATCTAGAGTTTAGTTATTGTTCTTGTCCTTTAAAAAAATCTTCCTTTAACCATTATCCAGAGCTTTTCTCTAAAAGTTTCAGTTCTAAGACGAGTGTGGTATTACACACCTGTAATCTCAGTACTTGGGAGGCTGAGATAGGAGGATTGCAGGTTCAAGACTAGCCTTAACAACTTAGTGAGACTCTCAGCAATCTAGCAAGACCCTGTTTAAAAACAAAAAATAAAAAAGACTGGGGGTGTAGCTCAGAGGTGTGTTCAAGCTCCAGTACTATAATAAATACATATATACATACATACATATATATATATATATATATATAAATAAATGCATAATCAGATAAAAATAAAAGTTTCAGTTCTAAATCCCAACTGTATATGGGTCAGAGTCAAAGTAGGGAGAGATGCTAATATCTTCCCATATAACTCTGTGGTAAGATTCTTATTTCACTCATTCCTATAGGCACATTGTAAGCAATGGGCTCCTTTAAAAATTTAAGAATTTATAGATTACAGTGCACCAATAAAAGTATATAATAAAAAGATTTAAGAATTTAAAACTGTGTCTAAGTAATTCTTTTGGAGTCTAAGTAAGTATTGTATCTTAATTAGAAAATTCAAGGAAGCCAGCATGGTTTGGGGACTAAAGGAAGAGAATACAGATATAATAAATAAATAATAATGACTTAGAATATTCACCTTAAAAGAATAGGTATGTAAGTCTAAATCAAATTCTAAATTCTCCTGCTTTAATTTTAATTAGAGCAATATAACTGAAATTACTTCCAAAAAAGAAGGGTATTAAACTGTTATCCAAGTTACAATGAGAATCCTGAAGAGAAAATGTAAGAAATATGGGAGTAAAATTACTATTAAAAAACTTAAAAAAGGAAAAAAAAGGTTTGAAGCTCACCCCTAAATTGGTAAGAAAATCTTGCATCTTTACAAAATGTGGGGGAAGAAATCAGCCCTGAACTCCTCTCCTCGAGTCAGGGTAAAATTTATCATTGCTTCTCAGAATCTTAGTCCTTTTGTTTTTATTCCGCTCCCTACTATTCTTCAAATAGGTCTAGCATAAGTGTCAGCTGCCAAATCACTGGTTGGCTTGTCATCTCAGATTCCCTAATCTTCTTAAGACAGAAAATAGATCAAGTTAGAAAAATAAATAAATAGCAGCAACAGACAAACAGAAAGACTGGTAGCTCTGTCTCCTTGACAATTTCCTCCAAAGTATAGATCCTCATACAATGGAGGCAATCAAATTCCCTCAAAGCTTATTTACAAGTCGATTACTTTTTCATTTTCAATAATTTACTTAATCATATCTGTCAAAGCTTAGATTTATTTCAAGTATTTTGGAAACTCTGGATAAATAAACATAACCAGAAAGTTTGAATCCATGGGTGATTTCACACTGGGGCAAAATGCTGACTTAGAGAAGAATGATTTTGATGACAGTATTAATGCTATTTCAGGACTGAGACTTGGGTGAGACTATATTTCAAGATAGATTCATTCTATCGTTTCATAAGTAAATAAAATTGATTAATGAAACATAGTAATGCAGAGCATAAATTTCATTTTAGGAAGTCACCGGAGTAGATGTTGACTTTTCATCTGTAGGTAAATCTTGGTATAAATACTCTATTTTGTCAGTTCAGGGATGTCATCAATCATAAACGATGCCATATACCTTGATTACAGCTTTTGTGTGGGAAATTGCATCAAAGCACACAGCAATTTAGGATGAATCTTGATTTGAGAAACATTAAAATGAGAAAAATATTTTGAGAAGAAATACGGCATGATATTTTGTTTCATTGTTATTTATTTATGAAAATAGAAAACCTTTACATCCATCCTGAGGTATAATATACCATCCATGAATATAGAGAGAGCAGATGAAAATAAAAGATATTTTGTCTTAAAAAAATAAAGAGTAGAGTCAGGTATGGTGACCTGTACCTGTAATCCCAGTACTTGGGAGGCAGAGTTCAAGGACAGCCTCAGCAATTTAACAAGGCCCTCAGCAACTAAGCAAGACCCTATTTCAAAATAAAAAGGACTGGGAGTGTAGCTCAGAGTAAAAATGTCCCTGGATTCAATCCCCAGTACCACACACAAAAGAAAAATGAATAGAAAAGTTGGGCATGGTGGCACATACCTGTAATCTCAGTACTTGGGAGACTGAGAACGATGGCAAGTTTGAGGTCAACCTAGGAATTTAATGAGACCCTTCTTCAAAATAAAACATAGAAGGGTTGAGAGGGTAGTTCAAAGATGTAATGCCCCTGGGATCAATCCCTAGTACCAAAAATTAAAAATAAAGATAAAAGAAATTTAAAAAGGGCTGAGACCCTACTCTCCCTGCCTGGGTACAATACTCAGTACCACACACACACACACACACACACACACACACACATAATAGAATAAATGAAACATCCATGCAAATACTGTGTTATGCATTTGGTGAGACAGCACCTGAATGTAAAACAGAAACATTTCTGTACCAAGAAACATATCACTCAGTAAGTGCAATGTATTTTAGAGTGGTGCTAATTTGTACCTCATAACAACCACATTATTTTAGACTGGGACTTACTTTCTACACTATAAAAAAATTTTAAAGGTTTTTAAAGCAAATTTACAATGTAAACAAGGAAATCATTTATCCTACTTAAGAGTGAAAGTCAGCAAACTTTTCAAGGCTTGAAAACAAGGCTTCTAAAAAATAAATTAGCTTGTGATAAATGATTCTTATCTTTAAAAGTATTTACAAGACTCCCTCAGATACAAAGGCCAGCTTTACATTATCGGTGGTGTGCAGCAATCCTTTGAGATGGGCTGTGTGTCAGACTTCTCACAGTTAGCAGCCCCTGTACGTGGGTGAGTTAATGAGGGCCCAGCACACGGCACCGCCACTTGATAAAATGTGAAGTATTGACGGGTAGAATTAAAAACGGTTAATGTCTCCAAGTGCTCCTTCCTTCCCTCCCTGGATTAGGTTTGGTTTCCCTCTCTGTCCTGACAGCACACAGCAAATAGGATAGTTAGAACAATATAGACCAACAACTTTGAATTGATTTGATTGTTCTCAGATGTCTCTCCTTAGACTGTTAGTTTCTCTGATCTGGGATCATAGGTAAAATAAATTTGCATCTAGTGACTGCCTAGAATGTTATAGATGCTTAAAAGTATTGAAATAATTTAAACAAGTGTTATTTTGGATTATGCACGAAAAACTACATACTTCAAGTGAGTTTTAGATGACTTTTAAAAAAAGGTCTCTTTCAGTTGTGGTTATTAATCATGCTATTTAATACAGGCGTTAGATTGAATTGAAATTATGAAAGACATAAACGATGAATGAAGAATAATATTTCCAATGACAAGTTATTTATTAGTTTAGCAAAACACATTCAATTGTGTATCGTTACGAGCATACATATGTTTTAAAGCAGTACAAATTTTATCTAATAAATTCATGCTTTTATACATAGAAGAAGGTAAAAACTCTGTTCTGGATATACCCTGAATCTGTTGGAAACTTCCAACTTTTGCCTGGAGGGACCTCAAATATCATCATTTGTTTCAGGATTTTGCTGAAATCTCAGTGTTATGGATAAAAGAATCTCCCATGTGGCTTGATTTTCAAGTTTTATGCAGTGCAACTTTGTTTTATACCCAGTCCATGAGATGCAAGTGAAACTGAGTTTTCATAGAAATGCAGAGGGATAGGGGCAGGGGAGGTCTTTTGCTACATGGCAGGTTACATTTTTTAAAAAATGTAAAATGCAAGGTAATGCTTTTCAATGACAGAATGTTGACAAGCTGAATGTATATGGAACTTGAAGTTACTCGGTAGAGCTATTATTTCTTGGATAAAACAATCACTTCAAACCTGTCCTTGTCATAAAAGAACCATTTCTGTCTTTTTCTTTCCACTCCTATTTCTAAATAAAATACTTTCTATGTAACTAGACATTTCTGATCAGATGCTGGTTAACTGGTTTAAATAAAGCATGCTCTATTTTATTATTTTCATTTAAAATGAAGTTTCCTGATTTTTTTCTTTTTCTCTTTTTTCTTTTTAATTTCATGACCACATCTTAATGGTCAGGAACAGATGACCAGTTTCTGCTGTAATTTACTTTTTAATAGAAGAAATTCTGTTTTTCTTCTAAGATAGGTATTTTTGATGACCTGCATCTCACTGTGAAGCTCCTATCAAGATCCTAACTAACAACAAAAGAAAAAGAATAGAAAAAAACTGAATGCACAGGGAACAAAATGCCATTTCACACTGGGTGCTTTGTACATGTGAGCCAACTCACACAAATCCTTTAGGCATCAGTAGAGATGGAGCTGAGCCAGAAGAGAAGAAAACATGTCCAAATAGAGGAAGTTTACTCAGCAAATTGAAATTCAAGACTAAAATGGAAAAGTTTGAGTTAAATCTGCTGCAAAGGGCACACTTTATCCTTTACTCTCTTTTTTTAATGAAAAGTTTATTAAATATTGATTTTGTTACAGATTCTTTGTATATCTCCAGTCTCTCTTTTCACTTGATTTCCTGACATGGTAATTAGCACTCCAGTAAATGGGAATATAAACATAATACTAAATATTTGAACAATTTTATCTGAGTTTGCACACAGAAGAAGTAAAAGTGTATTACTCAATATAATTACAGCTCAACAAGTTAAATACAATTTGGCCTTCGTTAACTCCAAAACAAATACTTTTTTATATCATGGTATAATATATTTAATTTGAAAATACAGTTTAGTTGTAAATTAGAACTCTTTAACACTAAATATTATGTGATTTTACTATTTGAGGTATGATTATCAAGCTTAGAAGTATAAAAGTATTTTGTCATCTACAACTTAATGTGGGAGTAGAGTTAAAAATTACAGACAAAACCAAAAAAGAAAGTGGAGTTAATAATGTATTACTTTTTCCCCAGAGAAGCAACCTAAAGCATAAATATAGATCTTTCTAGAGGAAAGTGAAGAATATATTTATTACTAATCCTTACATGGAGTTGTGATACAGTATTTAAAATAATATTTATGTTATGATTATAAGAATAATATATGTTCATTGGTGGAAGCTTTCATATTATAGGAAATTATAAGAAAAACAAGTAAATGAATTTAAATTCAATTGTTTACCAAGTGACTAGCATATACCAAGTGTTAGATTAAGTGTTGAGAATTTGGAGGTAAATTACAATATCCTCATTTTTTGCTTATATTCTAGTGGTTGATATACCAGAATATATACATCACAACTGTTAATTTTTTTCTTTTCAATATAATAGGTTTATACCTATGCTTTTTCCTCATTTAATATAAGGATTTTCTTAATTCAAAATTCTCCCAAAACAATTTTTTCACAGCTACATCTGATAAACCATCCTTCATTATTAAGGTTTTCTCCATGGTTGAATTAGATTTGTTCCAGTGTTCACTATATGAAATAATGCAGTAAAAATATATTTATACATGCTTTCATTGTTCCTTTGTGGGAATAGGTGTAGCTCAGTGGTAGAATACTTGACTAGCACACATAGGGCCCTGGGTCCCATCCCAGTACTGCAAAAAAAAAAAAAAGTCCTTTGTGATAGAATTCTAGAAGTGGAATGTCTGGGTCACAGACTATAAGCATTTTAGAGCACCATGAAGAATGCCAAATCAATTTTTAGGAAGGTTACAGCGACTACATATAATGTTTAATGCTATGTGCAGATTTCTAGCTCATTAGATACTTATAAGCTTTGAATATCAGATTTTATAATATTTGATGACGATGCATTAAAATATCTCTATTATATTTTTACTTCATGACTAAGTTGAATAATTTATTTGTTTATTAATCATGTAAATTTCTGCTTCTCTCGGTTATCTCTTACTGAAAGTCAGCTATACTCATGGTTTCAAAGTTTGTGTATTGAATCCAAATCTCACTAGGCTACACACTATGAGCAAGGCATAAAATTTTCCATTTCTTCATATCTTTATGATATTTTATTCTACTGAAGTTTCTAATTTTTCTGATTATCAGTGAGTCAGACTTCTAAGTTCCTTCTCTTGCAAATGTCTTATTTATAGCCTTTGTCTATTTTTGTTAGGTTCTTTCTCTTTTTCTGCTTCATTTACTGGAGATTAGTCTAATGTTCACGACATTAATCTCCTGCCAGATTCTGGGTTGCAAATATGTCTGCACAATTTGTCATTCATTGAATAGAAATAATTACCTTGATATGGTAAGCCCATCTACTTACTTCTTTAACTTTTTTTCTTCATTCCTTAGGACTCCATTAAGTTTTCTGAAAAGTTATGTCCACAGATATATTGCCCTATAATTTCTTATATTCATTGTATGTATTTATGCATGTGTCTATCTACCTACTTATTCACTTACCACTTGCATCTACCTATCTTTACTTTTATATTTTAGCCACATAATGAACTATTTTTCCAATATCATTTGCTTCAAAATTCATTATTTATTCACTAATTTTGGGTGCCAGACATTACATGTCAGGCTTTCATATAGACATGGCCTCACTGTTATCTTTCATGTATGTTTATTAGCAATATAACATTTATAGTAATATGGCTTTGTAGTATGTCTTGATAGACTGAGCTATACCAACTCTTTGCTTCTCTTATTAAAATTGAATTCGATTCCATAAGCCTCCTGAACTGTGTGTGAGTTGGAGAAGATAGTCAAAGATGCAACAAATTTTCAAATCTTATCAGGATTAATTCTCTTTTCTAAGAATAGTCACTATTCCTGATTTCAGAGGACTTCTCAGTGCAAATTTCTTCAGTCTCTCATACATATAGCATTATCATTGAGCCAAAAATTTGGAGAGTCTATACTCAGATTTTGGTTCTTAACCCTTCTACAACAAACTTGCTTCCAGAATTTCCCCCTTTAGTAGTAGACAAAGACTGAATGTAATTTAGATAAAATATCAGCATGTAGGTGGAGTAAAATTCTAAATAAAATTTATTTTTAAAATTTTCTCATAACAGTTTATATACACTCATAAGCAAACACATGTATACATTTATCTTATCAGATGCAAAATGATACTATTCCTGTGAATTCACTTGACCTACATACACCCTTGCCTTGCCCTCCCCTTTTTAACAAGAATAAACTCTCTAAGACAAAATCAGTACAATTCGTAAATATTCACAAGCTAATGTCAATTATAAATTCTCACATATTGATAACTCAGAGCTCTTGGGTAGGACTTAAATGCCCAAGTTACCTTGTCAATCATGAAAGTAGATTACTCTGAAAGCGTGAGAATATTTTTTCCATTCATTTCATTGGAGTTATATTTTCTCTCAGGTTTTTTTAATGTAGACTTAACCTTTCCTTTTTTCACTTGGGAAATAGTTTCTTTCCAAGGAAAATTAAATATCTACAATTTCAATTTGTCTTCATCTCACTTCTTTAGATTAACATCACTTTACATTGTAAGTGGACACTCACAACACTTAAGATCCCCCAGTAGCACCAGGAGCTGGCTACAAAATTATTACAGTAGTACAGTCCATGCTGCAGTCAATTTTAAGCAGTTGTGATTCAAATCTGCATGGTTACCTTTCTTTACATTTCTCTGGACCGTAAATGGTTCCATGTATAGACTATATTTGTGTGTATAAGTTTTGATAAACTTAAAGTTTTTATATTTTATGGTATTAAATGATAGAATAGACTATTATTTATCCATATATAATATATATATATCATATGCATTAATAATATACCTAACTTGTTCTTAATTTTTATATATATCTAGGCTACTTAGTTTATTCGCAAGTTTCTTAATGTGGCAAATATCAAAAAAAAAAAAAATCCAGCTGTAAATGACCATGCAGTTCAAACCCATATACATGAAGCAATTGAATATATGAATGAGGAAATAGTGTGGCATGAAGCTAAAAATATTTGGAAGTAAAGCTACCATTGTCTCTTATATAGATTTCTGCACAAACCTTCTTCATGCACTGACTGCTGTCTAAAGTTCTGTCATCACTTCATATTATTCTTAATTTCCATTGCTATAGTGGAACCACATGAGGATTCTTTCCACTAGAGAATACACCCCATTTATATCCATCTCTGAGATTTTATCCCTAGCTGCTCCTTCTGTATAGATCTTCATAGATAATTATTTCTGCCTCTCTTCCTATTCAGTTGCTTCATATATATATATGTATATATATATATATATATATATATATATATATATACACATACATATATATAATAGTTTATTTTACATCACTAGTAATCAGAGTAGTACCTGAATGAAAGAATCTATATGTGAGTATAGAAATGGACAAGATTAACCAGGTTGTGTTGTGAGAGGAAACAGGAGGATTGTCATAGAACCATGACTAACATTGTCTCTTGGTAAGTCAGGAAAGCCTGCACAAGACTAAAAATCAAGAACCCTAAGTGGAGAGAAAATCTATGAATAGGAAAATAAAAATCCAAGTCAAAATGATTGAGAAGCCAGTAAGTTTTAAAATTATACTTTTACCTTAGAGAAAACAGCTTAAAAGTTATTATAGGATCAACCTTTCCTCAAAAACTCAAACAGTGTCAAGAAAAACAATGAGAACTGGATCTCCTTTCCCAGTGAGGAAATAGCAAAGTCAGCATATATTATTTTTATAAATATTTGATGTGGGAAGGGAAATTAGAAGATGGAAATGTGGCATCTGGGGTAAGTTTTATTTAGTTTACTTATTTTATCTTGTTAAACAGTATAGGTTTAAGTTTATAAAATATTACCCAGGATGAGTTAGAAGAGTGGGAAGAGATATAAACTATGAGTTCAAGTGGAAACCTTACCTTAAACATAAAGAAATTCTACACAAAAGATAAGGAAAAGGACAGGAACAAATACAGGTAAATTTGCAGTCTTGAAGTCAATAAATTTAGGATGTTCTTATGAATGAGTATTGTTGATCTACAAAATAGGAGCCAAAGTGATTTACTCAGCTTGGGACAAGAGGTGAAAGAATCATAGGATTAAGACCAGTGGGGAAAAATTTTAAAGCATTTTTAAACAATATGTGGTTGGCCATAAACCTAACATAATACAACTTTACGTAACACTTTCCACTGCCGTCTAAAGGGTTCTACAGTCACATCATTACAGAGCCTTCCTCAAGCTACCTTTGTACTCAAGAACATTTATATCTTTCTTTTTTGTGGTTGTTTATGTTGTGTTTTGGGGGGGGGGCGGAAGCATAACTTCCGGTTTTGTTTTCGTCCTTAAAATGGGCCTGTTCCTCAGCTATACTTGAACCTGAAAGAAATATTTCAAGCAAAAATTTGAGAATTTGTCATCTTGCCTGATATGCTAAAGGAAGGGATGGATGAGTTATATCAAAACACATTTTAGCCTGGGTTATTATTAACATGGTAGTGTCAGTAGGTATGAGAGGAATGACATGGCTGTGTTTTAGAAATCTGCCACGTGTAGAAAAGAGAATTTGATTACAAGTTGGGACCATGTCCTTTGAGCTCTGAGGAGAGGACAAGATCCATGATATCCAGTTTGGAAAATACTTACCTGAAACCAAAATAATCCAAGAATTCAGGAGTAAGAAAAATGTATTAGCAACAAACCCAAACACAGTCTTTAATAAGATTGGAATGAAGTAGAGGAAGGAGGAGTTTAGTAGGAGAGGACATAGAAAAATCTGTGAGGAGAATCAATATAGGGCACAATGAGAGACTGAAAAGCAGTGACATTTAATACATACATGAAGGTAAAAACTGGCAAATGTAGCAAGAGGCCCTACAAAGGAGAAGACCACCAGATTTTGTAATTAAAAGCTTTGAGAGAGTAAATTCCTTACAGTGATGGACTTGGAAGTTAGATTATGCAGTTAAGGAAGAAATGGTTAGAACTAATATGGTGGCCGTGAATGTTAACGATACCCTGTAAAGGTTTTATACAATTGCAAAAAAGAGATAGCCAAGTTGGGAGTAGAGCAACATGAAATGCTCTTTTGCTTCTTTGGTTTCATTTTTTTCAGTACAGCCGAGCCCTGCGTGCCCTTGCACGCAGAGCTGAGTGAGCGCCAATGAAAGGCATGAGGTGCTAGACAAGAAGATAATAAATTTGGAAGCAAAGTCCTGGAACAGGAAAACTAATAAAAAAACACAGATCTAGAAAGAAAAAGCAGCTTTAGTGAGTGTGACTTGTGCTTTTCCCTCCTCAACTAAACAAAGACAGGAGAAAAATAGGAAGGTACAGATAAAGATATGAGATTTAAATTAAGAGACAAGCCAGGGGAGAGATGGGAAAGGAGGCCCAGGGGAAAATACCAACTCCTTTGGTGATTTGACTAGCTCATGGTTAGCTACGTGAAACAGTTTCATCAAAGTCAAACTTATCTTTGATAAGTCAAAGCATTTTTTAATTTATTTTTTACTATCTGAAGTGATGTGAGCCCTCTATTTCCTGGAGGATTTATCCTGGCCTCTGTCTACCATGGTGGAGTTAATACTCCATGGTGGGATGGTGTTTTGTTTTGTTTTTGCCAGGAGTTAGAGCAGAAAACTTAAAAAAAAAAAAAAGAAAAGTTAGAAAATATTGGGATATGAATTGGTTAACTTCTTTGGGCTGAACTTTAAATCATACCTTAATGGAAAGTGACCCAACTGTTAAAATTTTAGAATGAAAATACTTCATATGTATATTTACGCACAGAGAATAGGAGATTTTTCAAAATTCAGAACTCGAATTCCTCAATGGGAAGATAGAGTATACATTCTTCAATTTCCAAATAAATCCAAAACCCTGAGTTCCTGTGTTTAAAATGAATTTTGCTTTCCTGCTATTTAAGAAAAGAGGAAAAAGGAAAATATTCAAAGAACAATGTGATAAAGGTGAAAAGCAACAGAGTTTTCTTGGAATAGCCAGCTCATTAGCTCATAACAATTAAGCAACATTTTGTAGAAAAAGGGCTTAGAAGACTCACTGTTATTTGAGTGTTTTATTGCAAAAATAATATTAAGCTAGCAACGTCTACCTATTTTTTGTCAATATTCAACCCCTTGCTCCACCCCATACTCACATAGTGAACAGGACATGCAAATCAGCAGGAAATGATATAAACACATTTATAAGTAGGAGTATTCTCAGTCTATGCTTTAAAAATTAAATATCCAAACAATCAGAGCTCAACAACATGTCCCTTATAATAAAAATCTTTTTTACCAGAGGCTCCACCAATCTTTTCTTTTTATGACTGAGGATTGATCTCAGGGGCATTATACCTCTGAGCTACACCCTTAACCGTATGTTTTTGGGTTTTTTTGTTGGTGGTGTTTTTTTTTTTTTTTTTGAAACAAGGTGTCACTAAATTGCTGAGAGTCTTGCTACATTGCTGAGGCTGTCCTCGAACCTCTGATCCTCCTGTCTCAGCATTCCAAGTATTGGGATTATAGGTATGTGCCACTATGCTCAGCCTTGTACCAATCTTTAGAGCATTTTAAATGTTCTCTCGTGTATGTGTGGATGTGTGTGTGTGTGTGTGTGTGTGTGTGTGTATCAAACAAATTTTTCTCTATGTTAAATAATATACCAACTAGGGCCCAGTATGGTGGCACATGTCTGTAATCTCAGTACTTGGGAAGCTGAGACAGGAGGATCACAAGTTCAAGGCCAGCCTTAGCAATTTAGTGAGGTCCTCAGCAACTTAGCAAAACTCTGTTTCCAAATAAAAAAAATAAAATAGGGCTGGGGGTGTAGTTCATAGGTAGAATTCCTCTGAGTTCAATCCCCAGCATTACAAAAAAATAAATAAATAAACATATACCAACTAGTTTTTATTAATTCTTTAAAGATTAGCACAGACATTTTAAACCCGCTAGTACACTTCGAGTTATGATCTAGAAGTCCCAAAGTTTCAGGATAGGAAAAACCAGTCATTTTTCTTTCCTTTCTGCATCCCCTCTAATAATAGATAACTCACAGCAGCTATTTTATTTTCTTCTGTCAGGAAAGCTGTACCTACATGATTAAAATGGCACTCCAAGCTCTACCTGTTATCAATTACACCAATTAAGGTCAACTAGAACAGAACAGCAGTCTTTGTGGAAAACAATATGGGCAATATAAACTGTTATTAATTCAAAGACATCATATTACCTTTGACAGCTTCTCCAGAAGTTATCATTAATTATTTCTAGACAGTTGCCTATACTCACGTCTCTAAAATCCACGTATTGAATGTACTTTGTTCCTCAAATTGTGGAGAAAACAGCCCCCAGTGGAAATCAGGGTT
Organism: Glis glis; assembly: GCA_004027185.1. Classification (NCBI taxonomy): domain Eukaryota; kingdom Metazoa; phylum Chordata; class Mammalia; order Rodentia; family Gliridae; genus Glis; species Glis glis. The sequence goes on from PVJS01002237.1 coordinate 26,615, forward strand.
GGCCAAATAGAACAGCTTTTCAGATCTCTTCGCTGAAAAAGGAGTAGAGGAATTGTGTTCTTACTCTTCAAATAACAGGCCTTGAAAAATTAAATATGCTGATGAGTTTGAAAAAAATTACAAAAAGGTCAACTTCGTAAGTTAAAATAGTTATTACAAAATGTAGCGCTGTCTCCTCCTTGAGATGGCCCGCATTCTCCCTTGAATGTGTGTTTCCTACTTTCCTAAATAAACCTCTGACTATGTCTCTGACTGGCGTGTGCTGAAATTCTTTTCTGCTATGGAAGCCAAGGACCCGACTCATCCTGAGTTCCTGAGTTGAGGAATCAAACCGTCAGCCTCCCACTGCTGATATTTCTGGCACCTGAACATGGGACTTTCAGAGGCATCAACTTTGGATTGGTCAAACTGACCTTCTGGGTGCTCAACAACTGAGATGTGGAGAATAGTAAGGAAATAAAAAGACTAAGAAGAGAACAGCCAATATTTTGGCCTGCACTCTCTAAGGTTTTGAAATAGGACCCACGGGATGACAGGACTTCGCTAAGGGCCCAGAAACTCTGGCCCAGGACCACTGGACACCATAAAAGAAAAAGTTCCTCTTCCTGTAAGTTTTTCATGTAGATGCCCACTGCAATTACAATACCATCAAAAAGCAGATGAATGGCTTTGTTGATCAAATAAGCAGGCTTGTGAGTGTTGACTCAGCAACTCTGATAGCAGGCTTGGCACAGTGGGCACAGTAGAAAACTTTAGGCACATAGAAAAATCCACTTTCTGATCCTTATGTTCCTGGGGCTGTGTCCTTAGCCTCTGGCTTGACTATAAAGAACCCAACTCAATAACTAAGGCCAGTTTCTCTCTGACTCCTTTAGGCCAGTTAGGATGAGGCTTTCGATCCCTGGCCAAGCAGGGACAACAAGCCCTTGCCAAATCAAAGAAGTTAGAGAAGACATGGAACTTCACCCTTCACCAACCCTTAAGATTAAGGGATCTAAGTCTCAGAGGGGGGAAATGATGTAAGATAGAAGAAATAAACAGGTAAAAGGGAGACAGAAGGGAGAATGAGGAAATTGTAACTTTAATATGGAAGCCAATGGCAAGGCCTTTTAAACCCAAACGTCCCTGAGGAATTTTCAAAAGACCCTGATCACTGTTGACCATCCTTAGGGAGGCGTCCACCAGACAACAGTTCACACTAAAGAGGAATCCCCTTGGGCACTACTCAAGAGAGCAATCTCCTCAACATTGTTAGTTGTCCTTGAAATGTTTAGGAGGATACCTGATGATAAGACAGTGCAGGTCAGGACCAGGAACTCCCTAAATCACCTTGTGACTATGAGACTGAGGTCATCCTCACATGCCTCCAGCCCACCCCTCAGGAAAGTCCCCTATGAAGGAAGAGTCCAGCACTCCCAAAGCGTCACTCTCTTCCTCTTGAGATGGCCCACCTTCTCCCTTGAATGTATATTTCCTACTTTCCTAAATAAACCTCTGTCTATGTCTCTGGAAAAAAAGTAATATATTTTCTTTAAAATAGTATAATTTTATTATAGAATTATGAACTTTCATTAAAAATTAAAAAGTATCTTTATTAATCAAGGTTATTAATTTTAAGTGCTGTAAACCATGACAGAAAATCTAGAAATCTCAGTGGCTTTGTATATATAAGGTTTACCTGTTGCTCTTTCCTTCCTGGGGGATTTTCCTACAAGCAGTGACCACAGGTTCCTACCATCTTTGAATGCCTCTATCTGTACCATAAAAAAAGTGAGTGTAAAGCCAGGCGTGGTGGCACACATTTATAATTCCAGTACTTGGGAGGCTGAGACCAGAGGATCCGGGTTCATGGCCAGCCTCAGCGACTTAGTGAGGCCCTCTGCAACTTAGAGCCTGTTTCAAAATAAAGAATAAAAAATAGGGCTGGGAATGTAGTTCAGAGGTAAAATGCCCCTGGGTTCAATCCCCTGTACTGCAAAAAAAAAAAAAAAGTGAGTGTAGAAGATTGGGTGTAGACTTTATAGACACGGGTGTCATATGATCCCAAACTAGTTGAAATGTGAACAGAAAAATACCTTTAGCTGTGAGTCCAGAGGGAAAGAGAAATGGTTTGTTAAGTATACAGCAATGCCTTACTTACAATCTATCCTTCTGGTCATGCAATATTCCTTTCACACTCTCATGTTCTCTACTCCCCCAAAAGAAACAACCCCAAATCTCACCCAACCCTACATCCATTTTGAGCTCTGAAATCTTTGGAGGATGACAGTTGTCTTCAATTGGCCCACCTGTAGAACTGTGTTCATGGTTCTGAAATCTGCAAATGAAAATCCCACATATTCTCTTCCCTGATCCTTCATATATACACACTAACAGAGACAAAATAACCATATTACAATTCTCATTTGGAAAATAGAAGACTAAAAAAAAAAAAGGCATACAGAAGTCTTTAATCTTTGACACTGATGGAATCCAGCTAGTCAGATATATCCTACTTCCTAAAGAGAAAATAAAGATCCTCAATTGGAACTGATTATACTTCCTGGGAGGAGCTCCTTTGTGAAGAAAATCAATTTAATTGAATGTCATTTCTTCTTATCCTTCACGGCCATATCTAAGGTAGTCATATATATATTTCTTAGCTGTCCAACTTTCAGAGCCCACCTCATGTTTATGTCCATGTCTAAGAATTCTTTTAACAGACTTTAGAATCAAAACCTCATAATCTGGATTTGTAGCTATTTGGCAATCTACCTCTAACAGCTTGGCAAGCTATTTGATTTCAGTCAGTTTTGAGTACGAGTGGCCAGAACCTTTGGATTTTGTTCACAAGTACATTTTATTTCTCTGGCACCTTGCTGACATACCTCTCTCCAGGTCAACTTAAAGTCAGATAAACCGGGCATGGTAGTGCACACCTGTAATCCCAGTACCATTGCCATGCTCTGCGGCCATGATGTCTCTATCTTGGAGCCAGCCAACTATGGAGTGAACCTCTGAAACTGTTATCCTAAATAAAACTTTCCTTTTCTAACTTCTTGTCAGGTATTTTGGTCACAGTGATGGGAAAGCCGACTAAATCTCATAGTTATAGGTACGCCTCAAAGCCCACATTTCGTTTTCCATTCAGATGTTCTCATAGTAAATGCAAAGGACACCATGAACTTGGGAAAACAACTGCCCCCATCGTAAATATGTCAAACGAAAAGCATAATGCAGCCAAATAAAAACTTTAGTCATAAATGGGCCAAAGGAAATGTTCTTATACATTTTATTTTATTTTTCCATAACTATTACTTTGAAAAAAAAATTCACTCTCTACTTACAAAGTACTGTCAAAATGTCATGAATAGTCAATTGCAAAAGTTTTATGCTTAGTAAACATTCACTTTACTGCCAAATTTTAAAATTTAATTGCTTGTTAGAGTAAAGAATATTGGCCCATTAGTCGTGTTATCTTCTACATGCCGATTTCTGTTTCTCAAACAAATGCGAGTACAACCAATTTGAAACACATTTTCATGGAAAGCTTAATGTGGAAATAGTGCATAGCTACATACTCCTAAAGATGGGGGTTTAATTAGGGCATCTCTAATGTTCTTTTTATTGCTAACATTTTGTCATATATGACACCATCAGATTTAAGCAAAAGTCATGCTCTCTAGCATTTTAATGTATATGAAATTTTACACACTCTCTTCAACTCACTAAATGTAATATGATTAGTTTCCTGATGATATTTTAAAGAACAAAAAATTGATACAGGGATTAAAAATGCAAAGATTCTCCAGACCATTTTTTGTCTTGAATTGTAAACAACCTTCTTCTTATAAATGAAAAGAGAAATAGGAAGAACAAAAAAGGAAACAAACATCTCCCAAGACTTAATTACCCACAGAAAAGTTCAATTCTTTCTAGTTTGTGTTTATTTTGTTCACGTGTGAGTATATTTTGTAACAAATGTGATTTATTTTAAATATACAGTTCATTTTTCTACTTCTTGAATTTCTACATCATTTGACAGTCTATGGATTTATAGTTTAAATATCTGCATAATTTCCCATTATATAGATGTTGTATTTATTTATTCTGTCCTTTATTAGATATTGAGGCAATTTGCAATATTTTACTGACTTAATTATAACAGCAAAAATTATTATAGCATAAATCTTTATACACATATACACATCTCTATTAATTTCGTAGGACTTTAAGCACATATTCTAAAATTATGTTTTTCAGAATTAATGTATCAATTTACAATTTAAATAATATACAAATGTGTTGATTCCATTATTCCTGTTTCAATTATTATTATTATTATTATTATTATTATTATTTTCTGACTTTGTTGTTGTTGTTTGTTTAGTTAGGTTTGGTACTGGGGATTGAACCTAGGGGCATTCTACCTCTGAGCTACACCCCCAGCCCTATTTATTTTTTTATTTATTTATTTTTTTTTGCAGTATGTTTTTTTTATTTTGAAACAAGGCCTCACTACATTGCTGAGGCTGGCCTTGAACCTGTGATCCTCCTGTCTCAGCCTCTCAAGTACTGGGATTGCAGGGATGTGCCACCACATCTGTATCTTTCTGAGATTTTTTTTACTCTAAAGGTTAAATAGTTCTCAAAATGTTTATTTTTCCATAGTGTTGAATATTTTTGCGTGCTATATGAATTGTGTATGTTGTATAAATGGTTTGATTATAGCTTGTATTCATTAAATATATACTGACATATTTACTGCATGCAAGGTACAATGCTACACACTGGATATATTGTGGTGTACACAGCAGGCAGGATTCCTACTCTTCAAAAACTTAAAATCAACAAGATAAATAGAAGTTGAGCTGGGTGTGGTGGCACACGCTTGTAATCCCAGTACTTTGGGAGGCGGAGTACGGAGGATCCCAGTTTGCGGCCAGCCTGAGCTCTCTCTCTTTCTCTCTCTCCCTGTCTCTCTTTCTCTCTCTCTCTCCTTAGTGAGGCCCTCTGCAACTTCGTGAGACCCAGTTTCAAAAATAAATTATAAAAAATAGGGCCGGGGGTGTAGCGCGGAGGTAGAACACCCCTGGGTTCAATCCCAGGTACCGCAAAAAAAAAAAAAAGATAAAAAGAAGTTGAATATGTGTATTAGAATTTCCCTTAACAGATCTTTAGTTAATGACTCTCTAACTTAATCCACATCCTCCAGCAAAAACAATGTCTAATATCTATACAACAACAGCAAAATATGGTAGCTAATGTCTAGAGGCAGCCAAACACTGTGTCTGAGGGGCTATATGTGAAGAATTTACATCTCCACTCCTTCTGTTTGGTCTATATGCCTATGGAGATTCAAATGAGATTGATCTAATACTTCTTTGTCCAAGACATTCTTGCTACAACACTTTTGAACTTTTTTTTTTTTTTTTTTTTTTTTGCGGTACCGGGAATTGAACCCAGGGGCGTTCTACCTCCATGCTACACCCCTGGCCCTATTTTTTATACTTGATTTTGAAACCGGGTCTCACGAAGTTGCGAAGGGCCTCACTAAGTAGAGAGAGAGAGACAGACAGGGAGAGAGAGAGAGAGACAGACAGACAGACAGCTGAGGCTGGCCGCGAACCCTGATCCTCCGGTCTCCACCTCCCAAAGTACTGGGATTACAAGCGTGTGCCACCACGCCCGGCTCAAAGCAGGTTTTAACACATGCATAAATGATTTTTCATGGGTTCCTGCTTTAACCCACTGTTACTTTTTAATTAATCAGTATTTGATAGTAAGAGGATTTTGAATACAAAAAAAAAACAGTGATAAGGGTTAGGGATAAGGAGAATTGTGAAACATTTTTCTCTGGAAAATGATTTGGGTTATCATTTTTAGCAAGTTTTCTCATAGTAGTTTATATTTTAGCCTGTAACGAATAGAAAGATCTGGACTAGATCTTAGAAATTGACCAAATCACTATTACTAGAAAAGGCAGCTCTCTAGATGAATTTCAAGGACTAGACTACTTTTATCATCTCAAAGTAAAGAGAGAAGGTATGCATAGTTGGCCACTGAACAACATGGAATTGAACTTCATGGATCTACTCATATGTGGATTTATTCTTTGGAGATTTGCAATAATATGAAAAAACTTGAGGATAAATCACATAAACTAGAAGTATGAAAAAGTATTAAGAAAAATGTTGGTAGGTGTGCCATGAATGCATAAAATGTATGTAGATAATAATCTATTTTATCAATTACCATGGTAAAATATACACAAACCTATCATAAAAATTAAAATGAAAACACACACACAAACAAAACATACAAGGCACCATTTACATTTGAGAGAAATGAAACTAAAGATGCAATATTAAATCATAACTGCATAAAATTAACTGTAGCACATACTCTTCATTCTTAGCCACCTTCCGTTGCTCTTGTGGTGAGTTCAAGCCTGCAACTCTCTGCTTTAAATGCTGTTATGCATAAGAGATTTGTCTCTGCAGTAAATCATGTATCAGGGTAAAATGTGATCTCTTAGGGTTCTTATGTATTTTTCATATATATATGAAAACAGAATGCATTTGTAATTCAGAGTTTGCAAATGTAAAAACAACCAACAAATGTGTGTGTATGTGTGTGTATGTGTGTATGTGTGTGTGCATGTGTGTGTGTGTATGTATGTGTATGTGTGTGTGTGCGTGTGTGTGTGTATGTATGGGTATGTGTGTGTGTGTGTGTGTGCATGTGTGTGTATGTGTGTGTGTGCATGTGTGTGTGTGTATGTGTGTGTGTGTATGTATGTGTGTGTGTGAATCTACTGTTTGTGTTACCCTCAAGGCTTTCAGTCAACAGTAGGCTGTCAGTAATGTTTTTGCTATAGTTTGGATCTGGAATGTCCCCCAAATTCCCACATGTTAGATGCAAAGTCCTCAACTTGGTGCTATTGGGTGTGGTGGAATCTTAAAGAGGTAGGACCTAGTGGAGGAAGTTAGGTCACTGGGCCCTTGAAGGGGTTATTGGGACCCCTTTTCTGTCTTTCATTTTGGCCTTGAGATAAAGAAGTTTCATCTACCATGAGCTCTTGACATGATATGCTGCCTTGCCACAGGCCCAGAAGCAATAAGCCACCTGACCATGACCTACAAAAGCATGAGCCAAATAAACATTTCCTATTTTATTTTATTTTATTTTATTTTATTATTTCATTTTATTTTATTGGTGCTACTAGAAATTGAACCCAGGGGTATTCTACCTCTGAGATACACCCCTGGCCCCATTTTTTTTAAACAGGTTCTCACTATGTTGCTGAGAGTCTCATTAAGTTGCTGAGGCTGTCCTCAAACCTGCAATCCTCCTATCTCAGCCTCCAAAGTACTGAGATTACAGGCATGTATCACCTTGCCTGACTACATTTTCTTTTTTGAAGGTTTTATCAAATACTTTGTTACCATAATAGAAAGCTGACTAAAACAAATAGTTATGTTTTATGTGTGCAGATTTTTGACTACTTGGGATGTCAGTGTCCCTAAATCTCATACCCTCACATTGTTTAAGGCTCAACTGTAAAACTGTATATACACACACATAGTTTTCACTTTTAGGTGTGTGTGTGTGTTTGTGTGTGTGTGTATACCCCTTTTATTTATTTTTATTTTATTTTCACCTCAGGAAACTAAGTAACTAATAACCTACTCTGGTTTCTCTCCATATTTGATATTTTTAAATTGCTTTTAAATGAGACATGCTATTGCACATTATTATATTGCCCCCAATGCTGGATACAATATTTGTGTTTTATATTTTATTTTATTTGTAATAACAATTTTGGCCTGTTAGTCACTTCATTTAACATAGATGAAACGGATACATTTATGGTCAAGTCCACTTATTTCTTTAGGAAACTTTATGTCTATCTTTCATTCTGCTATGTAAAGTTGAATGCAACATGTAATATTGGTTAGAGTAAATTCAATAGATGCAGCAAAAGATCAAATTGTAAACATTTTGAAGTAGCAGTGCCTTAGCACAAAATGTTGAACATACTTTGAATTCCATGTAGTGATATACTGTGTCTCTACAGAACTGTCAGGGTGAAGAGAAGAAGTGTTGCAACGGTTATAAACATATCATATACAGGCATTTATTCAGACAAATAGAGATGTAGCTGGATGTCATTTTAAAGCTCAACTATTTATGCTCTTGGCAGATAGTTGAAAACAGTGCATTTGTAACTCGGAGTTTTGTAAATGTAAAAACAACCAACAAACAATATAATACCCATGATAAGTGTATCAGGATTAGCATAACATGTTAAATATTGAAAGTCATTTTTATTTCAATTTATTGATTTGATCACATTCATAGAAAATACCATAGTTAAGAAGAAACTAAGCTCTTTCTATTGCAGTTTTTTTTAATCTTTTCTTTCTTCCTACATTTCCTGCCTTTTTCTTGTAGAAGATATACACCTATTTTTAAAAACTTCCAAATTCATATAGTCTTAGAGAAGGAAGAATAATTTCTAAATGGTATAAGGGAATTTGCATATATATATATATGTAATATATAATTATATATTATAATATACATGTATACTTCTATACAGCATAACATAACATTAATATATAATTTTCACTTCTGTCCATGTCAGACTACTAATTAAAGTTCTCCCACCAGATAAAACAAACAGAGCAATAGGTTAAGAATTTGAATAACATATAGTGCAGGGCTTTAAGAAGTACACCAATGAACCTCATGATTACATCAGATTCCTGCCTGGAAGGACTTTCTTGGTCATGGAACAGGGTGGAGAGGTGTAGCTGGAGTAAGGCATGGTGGCCTCACTGTGCTGAGGAGGCAGAGATGAGAGTTTGGCAATAGTGAGTTGGTTAGAATTGGTGATTCAGGATATGGAAAGAAAAATACTTTAGTACTTTGCGGAGGACTTTGTCTTTGCCAAATACTGAGCTGCATATACCCAAGGGTGAGATTCAGCAAGTCTTTGCTTATGAAAAAAAAAATACTGAATAACTGATCTCATCCTTTGCAGTGCTGAAAGTCACACCATGTAAAACAAATTAGAGTTCTTTGCTGAATACCTTATTTAATCAAGACTTCTGGAAAGACATACAATGCAAGAAGCCCTTTTAGCAGGGCTGCTATAGTCCTAGAATAAAGGTTGCTCTAGAACCACACTAAAAGAAACAAATAGTTGAAAAACAAAAATGGAGATACTAAGGTAACATGTCAGTAGATTTATAATTGCCAGAATGAAACTCAGTACCATTAAAGAGTGCACGCATATGCGCACACACACAGATTTTCAACAATACAATCCACAATATACAATGTGCAATAAATATTTACTATATATCTGAAGAAACAAAAATGTGACCCAAAACTAAGGAGAAAAGGTATCATTATAAAATAAATGTATCTGGCTGGGAGATATGGCTTCTTGCCACTGCCAGGAAGAAGCCTTCCTTTTAAGCATTTTGCTACATGCTATCATTTAATATTATCAGACTTATTTTCAGAATAGATAATGTGTAAGGTTACATATTGATATTTGAATTTTAAAGTGACAATATTTTAATGAATGTTACACTTTGTGTCATTGTAAATTAAATTAAAATAAATGAACTATAGGTTTGCTTTGTTTTTCTTGAAAACTACTGTCAACTCTTTGAAGCACCTTCAGTTCCTCAAGTCCCAGGTGGCCGAGCCAGTAGGACCCGCACGCTATGTCAGAGCACACGCCAGCCAATTCCTGCGTCCGATGACATGAAGTTTTTCTGCGAGTGGAGCGTTTGTTATTCTGTAAATGTCCACTTTTCTCACATTCTCCTTTCCACAGGATGGTGTTAACTCTTTGGCAGAAACTGATTTTCAAGCCACCTTATGTATTCTGCCCTGGCAAGTTTGGAGGCAAGCAACTGAGCCCAGGGTTGTTTTCAGCCTACTGTAATAAGATGACTCCTGCAAGTCTGGGTCCATAATGTGGACAGAAGATGGAATAGCCAAATGATCTTTTGCAAATACAGATTTTCCTTTTTGAAAACCTGACTTGGGATGATTCCAACTGTAAATCAGCCAAGGAGTTCTTGCTTATGGTCCACTAGTCCTGTTTGTACATCATTATCTGGTACAAAAATCTCTCTAGCTAAATACACTTTCAAAGGTTTATTTTACAACAGTAATGTGGTAGAGGACTGCCCCTCTTGCTGTATTTTATGTTGACTCATATTTATATTTAATGTCATCACTTGCACAATGCCAGAGAGATCAGTGGAAAGTTTGTATACATTGCCATTAGAATGGTAACCACCTTTTGAAGACCAGTGTATCCTGGAACAACAACAACTATATATATATATATGTTTTTGAGCCTTAGAGGTGAATGTACTTTTGTTAGATTAAAAATATTTGTTATTAAGCCGGGCGTGGTGGTGCACACTTGTAATCCCAGTACTTGGGAGGCTGAGACCGGAGGATCTGGGTTCGCGGACAGCCTCAGCTACTTAGTGAGACCCTCCGCAACTTAGTGAGACCCTGTTTCAAAATAAAGAACAAAAAATAGGGCTGGGGGTATAGCTCAGAGGTAGAATGCCCCTGGGTTCAATCCTCAGTACCACCAAAAAAAAAAAAATATTTGTTATTAAACGATGTTTTGGAGTTTGGGCATTCACTACTAGGCTCTATTCTCATGTCTGTACTCAGTATAGGTTATTCTATACAATCTCTGTGCTAATGAATCTCCAAATTTTGCCTCCAGGTCTGAGTTCCTATCTCTGACATTTTACACTTGGGTATTCCAATTTTCATTTAAAGAATCAGACTATGCATCTCACATGCACATTTCAAATTCATGTGCTCCTCATGTATTCATCTTCCGTTGCCTTCTACAATAAATGGTATCACTCAATCACCTTGCCATAAACCTGGAAAGCAATATTGCTGTCTTATTCTTCCAAATATCTTTAATTAACAAATATTCATATAGCTCTATTAATCTAAGTTCTATTACTCCTTACTGTATTTAATACTATTCTATTACTCCTTACTGTATGTATATATTGGTAAAGAGTTCTATTATTCCTTACTGTGTGTATACATTGGTAAGGAGTTCTATTACTCCTTACTGTATTTAATTCTTATAAAGTACCAATGAAATCGATATCAGTAATATTCCCATATTATAAATGAGAAGAATGAGACATGAGAAATTTGAGTAACTTCCCCAGGTCCACACAGTTGGTAAATAATGAAGTCAGGATTTGAATCAAAAACATAACTGAAAATTTTATTCCTTTAACCACTATCCAGAAAAAAATCTTGCTAACTTTATTCAAATATTTCTTCGCCCTAATCACTGACCTGCTATAGATATCACTATCTTCTGTTTGAATGACTACAAAGAGCCTCCTAACTCACCCTTTCTTTCCCTTGTCAGGGAACAGGAAATGATTAATTGACAATCAATTAGTATTTAAGAAGAGCTTTGTTGCTATTGATGCAGCAGAGTTATTATCAGGCTAGCCTGAAATCAGTTCTTTTGTTTGGTTAATGCAAAGATTTATTTTAAATATCCTCCTTGTATTCGTTTCTTTGCTGGATAGTATTTATTCTCAAAGATAAATAAATTCTTAGTTATCTTAGATGAAGGAACATTTTTAAAAATAATATGTCTGAATAGTTTGATGACTCCTCAAAAAATTAAATATAGAATCCCATTCGATCCAGCAATTCCACTTTTGGCAGCATATCCAAAGAACTGAAAGCACAGACTCCAACAGATACATGTGTATGATCATTCATAGAAGCCTAGCTGATTGTAGCCAAATATGTAAACAACTCACATGACTATTTAAGAATAAATGAATAGGCAAAATGTGGCCTAGACCAATAATGGAATATTATCAATTATAAAAAGGAATGAAATGTGGCACATGCTATAGCACAGATGGAATTTGAATAAATTATGTTAAATGGAATAAGTCATGCACAAGAGGATAAAATAATGTATGATTCCATTTATATATGATACCTAGAGTAGTAAAATTCATAGATACAGAAAATAGAATGGTAATTTCCAAGGGCTGCAAGGAGTAAGGTACTGGGGAGTTATTGCTTAATGGTACAGAATTTTAATTAGGGAAGACGAAAAGGTTTTAGAGAGAGATAATTGTGATGGTTGTACAACAATATGTACTTACTGTCTTTAAACTACACACCTAAAAATGGTTACAATAAAGCCAGGTTTTATGGCGTATACCTGCAATCCCAGTACTTGGGAGGCTGAGCAGGAGAATTTTAAGTTCTTGGCCAATTTCAACTAGTGAGACCCTCTGCAACTTAGTGAGACCCTGCCCTGTTTCAAAATAACACATAAAATAGGGCTGGGGGTGTAACTCAGAGGCAGAATGCCCCTGGGTTCAATCCCCAGTACCAAAAAACAGGGTTAAAATAGTAAATTTTATGTTATGTATATTTGCCACAATAAAAATGTGAAATTCATATGGAAACATAAGAAGAACTGAGTCACCCTATCAGGAAGGTTGGGAACCAGGGAAGCCCCCAAAACATAAGCAGCAGAACTTTATTGACCTTTAGTGTTGTCCTTCCTCCATTTTTATTGGCTAGATTTTACTGTTTCTTGTTTCAAATATTCAAATATTTATCTATGAACCAATGAATCTCCATGAAAATGGGGTTGCTGTTTAGCATGATGGAGGCATTGCCCTTCCTAAGGCAGTTCCCCTAAGAAGGAAATAGGAGGACATGCAAAAGAAATAATAGGAATCTTGAATACAAATGGAAACCAGGCAAAACCTGAGTTGGAGAGTTTGTAATTGAGGCAGTACTGTAAAACTCCCTTTGTCCTAAGTAGCAGAGGCCTGGAGTATGCTATCAGTCATATTTTATGATTGTAGTTAGATTTAGTCTTGACTAATGTCAAGAAATGTCAATAGAGTTTAAGGACCTGAGTTAAGTGATCATCAGGAAAAAAAAAAAAACATTTAAATATTTCTTGGTAATAAATAGAAATAAGCTCTATATTAAAATAAAGGTAAATATGCAGGTCAGGTAAGATATATTCAAAGATATTCTTAGTCACCTAACAATATAAAAAATTTAAGCAAGTTCTTTCCAAATAGACACTATATAAAAACTTTGTGCTATAAATTTTTATTTTTGTATTATCTTCTAAAGAGCTCAGGAATATCTGCTACAGGCCTGAAAGAAGTTTACAACCACTTAATAAATGGCATGAGATCATTAAAAACACAGTATAAGACTTTTTTTTAAATGTGAAGGAATATATATAAAAGGCAAGTATGGTATGTGGAGGAGGTTTGGGAGGGGTACTGTATTGTCTTTTCTGCTTGGTTTTTAGGACAAAATAACCATGCTCTTAAGTAAATATATACATATATTTTTTAAGAAGAAATAGTTTGTCACTGTATTTTTCTTCAAATATCTTTTTTCAGGAAGATAAGACTTCTTGATAAGAACTGAAATGAACAAAATGAATTTACTGATATTACAGCCTAAAATACATGTATAGTTAATATCCTTTCTTTAGATTGAAAATTTGTAAAATAAAAATTTTAAACAAATAACACAGTTTTCACAAGCCATATAATTGTATCTGGGAATCAAGTTGAAAAATAGTCCATATTAGAATCCGATGGGTTAAAAATTATGAAAGTTTATATAAGAAAAACACTTTAGTAAGTGCTATAAAATATATTAAAATAATGTATTTTTCTCTAATTCTGACACCAGATATAAATTACTTTCTAAAGAGGTTATAAAATACAAATGATTTGAAAAATTAGAAAATAAAAGATAAATAGCTATGTCATCCTCAAGATTATAAACATTTAAGCATATTTTGTGTGGTATACTGAACTATCTAGACATTCATTTAGTCTACAGAAATGTATTGAGTGTCTAACCTAGTAAGCAAAAATAGACAGAATAGCTGCTTTCTTGAACCTTATATTCTAGAGAAGTATACAAGTACTTTAAAAGTCACAGAAATAAATCTATTACAATGATGAATGCAACAAAAGAAAGTTATTTGACTCTGACAGCATAAAATAGGATTTTGGTTCAATTAACAGGGCCAGAATGACTTCCTTGAAAAAGTGATAGCTGACCCGGGATGAATGTAGATACCTAGATGAGGAAGATGGAGTATTTAGACAGAATAGAAAGCATATGCCAAGGGCCTGTGGCTTAGAGATACGGCATGACTATGAGCGAGTGACAGGCAGTTCAAATGGCTTGAAGTATGAGAATGAGGAGTAATATGAAAAGAAGAATGAGTTAAGCACATTCCAGGCAGAAGGAACTTTCAGGATATATTAGCAGGTCCTGTAACAAAACAAATTTATGGCAAAAAGTGACACTGAAATCTGTCATTCATGCTGGAAAAGAGAGAGAACAAGAGTGAGGTAAGAAGGCTAATGAGAGGTAGGACTACAGCGATTGGGGACAGAACATACAGGACATTTTAAACCATAGTAGGGAAATTTCCTTCTCCCTTTTAAAAACAGTAAGAATCCCACAAGGATTTTAAAAAGGCATGGAGGCGTGGGGTTCAGGGCTTGCTTCATTGATGTTACAGGTCCCATTCACTATGATTCTTTTACTCCCTTCCCAGCACAGAGTGAAACCAGAAAGTGCAACACACTTCTGGTGTGCTCTCAATTAATCATGAACTCTATTACATCTAATCAATCCAAGATGATGCAGAAGGTACTTGATATGCCTCTTGGTCCTGGTTTGTGCATATTGAAAATCAATAGAGTACTATGGATACACAAGTTGCAAAATATTGGTCTGAATCAGTCATGACATTATAATGCATCTTAGAAGTTGCTTTTCTCAGGAAATGGCTCCTAATAGCCTGTGATCTCTTTTTTTATTAATCTAAGCAGGAAATGAAAATATTTGCCATTTCATCCTTATAGGTAAACTTATGTTTGTCTTAACTGATCAATAGGAAAATTGGTCAGCTATATTTTACTTAACATTTCGAACTCTCCCTTAACTAAAAGTTTCTCGAAACCAAAGAATCAGTTTCATTCACGTTTGTGTCATGGCAGTTAATGCAATGTCTGGCATATATAGGATCATCAGTGTTCATTGCCTGAGTGAATTGAAATGAAATCAATGCAATTTGTATATGTTCAACAGATTTTTGCTTCTTAAAATATCAAATCAATTTTGTATGTATTTAATGAGCCAGTACACTGCACAAGAAAGTGCTAGGCAATTATTTACAACTGTCCCCAGCTGTTTTCAGATGCTGCTCCTATTAGACAGAGCCTTCTTTTACCCTGTACTTCATTGTCCCTCTTGCTTCTGTTGAATACTTATGAGTAGTTATAAATGCTGTTTAATGAACAAACTTTCTTCTTTAATAAAAAAGTAGTCTTTAGTTATGGGCCTATTTTAAAGATATTTTATTATATAAGGGTATGTTATTTGGGAAAAAATCCATCCCTTCCTTGAGTAATTAGCAAGAGCTAAGTAATGATTTGAATTATTCACATAATTTATGTCTCTTTTTAATAATTTTAAGAACCCACTGAGATAGATTACAATTATGATTCTGTCTTAGAGAAAGTTAGGCCACACTGTTCATCAAAGGTAAATAACTTGCTTTTTTTTTGTTAACATGTAGTGCCAATCATTGAAGCCAAGAATCTGTGGTTTACCCTGTATGCTCTAATCTGTTTCTATTCTTAGAGGGGTAGCCAGAAAAGTGGTGTAGATAAAAATTAAGTTTGCTTTATCATGTAGAAACATACTCTACTATAAAAATTATTAGAGCCGGCATTGGTGGCACATGCCTATAATCCCAGTACTTGGGAGGATCGCAGATTTGAGGGCAGCCTCAGCAACTTAGCCAAACCCTGTTTCAAAAATAGTAACAATAATAATAAGATAGGGCTGGGTGTGTAGCTTGGAAGTGGAATACCTCTGGGTTCAACCTCCAGTACCAAAATAAATAAATAATCAGAACTTGAAATTTCTATCAGGAAATTGACTCTTAATATATTATCCAATGTTTACTTTGATAAAATTCAAAAAAAGAAAAAAGGTTTTAATTCATCTTCTGGATACTAGGTTTGCCTGTGCCTGTATCAAATGCCAGTTAAATAAAGTTAAAATCAAGCACTTGGTTATTGGAAGAGGATATATGATAAATTGAAAGACTAATTAAGAATTAAGATGGTATTTTAAGAGATAGGTACATTCTTAGCTGGGTGTGGTGGTGCCCACTTGTAATCCTTGTAGTTGTGAAACTGAGACAGTAGGATCAAAAGTTCATGGCCAGCTTCTGCAACTTAATGAGACCCTGTTTCAAAGCAAGAAATAAAATAGGCCTGCAGGTGTGGCTCAGAAGTAGAAAAGCCCTGGGTTCAATCCCCAGTAACAAAAAAAGAAAAAAGAGAGAGAGGGAGATATATTCTTACTTTCAGAGGAAAGCGTAGGACCTGGGACCATGGGAACAAAGGAGCCCAGCAATAATATCTGGGTGGAAGCCAGTTATGGAGAAAGGGATTTTTTTCAAAAATACATTGCTTTTCTCTTTTTTTCTTCCCTACAAACATATTGATGAAATTTTTTATATAAATTTTGATTTGATAATTCACTCATCCATTCATTGTTTAGCAGATTTCACCTTAATGTTTCTTCAATGCCATAAGTCTATTTATTCTTTTATTATGCATGTATTTAGTAAAACAATGCCAATGAATAATCTACACTTGAATCGGATAGCTTTCTCTCACTGCATTCAATAAAATTTGTTCATTAATTAAGGTATTATAATTTCAGTAGTGTTGTGCAAAAATAGAAAACTCATCCCGATAGTGGATAATCCAGGCTTTATTCATAACCTTTATCAAAATAAGATCTCTCATATATACTGTTGTATTTGTTATGATAACAGGCTACGTGCTCCAGTTTGGGTACTGAAGTTATGGAAAGCATGGAAATAATTTTGTTATATTCATGCTACTGTAGCTAAAATTCACTCAATTTTGGTTACATCAGACAAAAATTAGTTTGGTTTTTAGAACAGCTTTGATACTAGAAGCGAATATATTTCTCTAAGGTGTTAAATGAATTATCTTGAGTTGTGCAATTGATTTATGTGGAAAGAGATGTAAATATAATATTAATCACAGCTAACCTCTATTAACTGTTTACTAAGTGGTAGGTGCTTTATATGTTACATATTACAGAATTTCCCTAATTTAACAAAGAGGAAATCAAAAGTATCCACTCACTCATAGGTTAAGGAATTTTTCAGTAAATGGAGGAGCAAGCATTCTATGTCGTATCTGTTGAATATATGAAAAACAAATGCAACTATACATTTGACCCTTAGTTATATTTTGAAAACATGAATGTAGTATTTTTTATCTTTGGTCTCTCCTACCATTCCAATATAGTTATGTTACATTTAAAATTTAAACAGATATTCAGGTTTTTAGTAATAGTAGTAGTAGTAGTAGTAGTAGTAGTAAATTCTATCCCTTAAAAAAAAAAGCTTTGATTTTCTTGTCTTAGTAAGAGCCTTACTTTCTTCCTTTCCTTTTGTTTCCTTCTTTTTGTTTTTTGGTCATTTGGATTTTGTGATTGTTGTTTCTTTAGGTTTTTTGTTTGTTTAGTTTTCTTTTTACCTCTCCCTAATGTAGACTCAAACTCCCTCATAAAAATAAGTCTCCCTACATATGTTGAAACAGATTAAATAGTCTGTAAATTTTACTTTTTGTTGTTACTTTTTATTCAAATATCTTTCCCGGACACTCTGCACTGATTGCCCTATGCTCGCTTCCTGCTGTCATCCTGAGTCCTTTCCATCACTATCATCTAGAAGATCCCCATTATCTCCTCACAATGTCAGATCCTTTATTTTCTGAACTCACATTTCCTCTTTTTTATTTTTTGCTTTCCCCAGTGCTCTGGTGGGGCACATCCTTCAACATCTTGCTGAGAAAAGGTATGGAAGAAGTTATATATTTTCATGTGTTTATATGTATTAATATGTCCTGACTTATCACTTCAGACTTAATTGGTAATATGGATGGGTATAAATTTCTCTGTTGAAAATAATTCTGAAAGCATCCATGTTTCTTTATTTCTTTCCTCAGTTTTGCTGTTGAGAAGTCTCATAATGATGTGATACCAGAACTTTCTTATGTGATTAGCACCTTTCTCACATGAGACTTCTAGAATCTTCTCTTTATCCCCAGTGATTTAAACTTGCATAAAGAGAGGGTTGGCATTGTAGTCTCAGGGGTAGAGTACCTGACTAGCATGCAGTGGGCCCTGTGTTCAATCCCCAGAACCACAATTTTTTTTTATTTCATGAGGTTGTTCTTTAACGTGAGTCATTTTCACTCATTTTTTTGGGACCCCCATGGGTCCTTTAAATATAGAAATATGTGTCCTTCAAGAATCTTCTCTCTATTAATTATACACAAATACAAAAAACAAAACAAAACAAAACAAACAAGTCCATTTCCATTATGATTCCATTACGTGAAGAATCCCTGTGAGGAGGTCTAGGCTCCCAAGGATGTTTTTGGCCAATGCCATGAATTTAGTTTTCAGGGTCTGTCAGCATATCTTGTATAGAGTGAAATGTAAGGAAGTTTTTGTTTGTTTACTTTACAGCCTGTATTAACAAGACTAAACAGAGAACAAGGTAAGGTTTTAAATAGAGCAATATGGAAATGAAAGACTTAGCTCTATGGTAGGGACAATATTTGGGGAAAAGTAAGTTATTTGAGAATGAGAAGAATTTAGTAGGCCTGGTGCAGCCTGTCCGGAGAGAATGAACTCTAAACCCACTTCTGTCCCCTACATCAGAGCGGCTCAAGGGTCACAACCCTAATCCATGAGAAACAGACATTGATGGGTTACTTCTTTCTGAGATCTAGCCTTTGGGACCCTATGTTAGTCAGGTTTCTGTAGCTGTAATAAAAGAACTAAGGTAGTCAGCTCATAAGCAGGAAAGGTTCATTTGGGCTCATAGTTCTGGAGGTTGCAGGCCATGGTTGGTTGGCCCTATTGTTTGGGCCTGTGGAAAGCAGCACATCATGGTGAATGCACATGGTGGAGGAAGCTGCTCACTGCCTGGCAGCCAGGATGTGAAACTGAGAGAGAAGAGTCTGGGGTCCCAATATGCTTTTGGAGAACATGCCCCAGTGACCTAACTTCCTCCCACCACCTACCATCTCTTAAAGATTCTACCACCTTCCAATAGTGCCAATACTAGCAAACAAGTAAGCCTTTGGGGGACTTTTATCCAAACTATAGCATGCACATACGAGAGTCTTGCCAGGCACCTAAAGATTACACAGTATTTGCAGGGTAGACTGTGCACTCCAGTAAAACCTGTATTTAAAAATTGTGCAACACAGTTCTAGTCATATGTCTATTTGCAGCACATTCTTAATTGATTCTGAATTCAGGATGGTGGAGAGGTGGAAACATATTCCTTCTAACCTGTAAGCAGTTTTGGTACTCAACTAGTCACAGTGCAAAACAAGTAAAACCCAGGAGCCGTCAGCATCTGGTAGAGTTTTTATTATTATTATTATTGTTGTTGTTGTTGTTATTACTGATATGTTAATGTTGTCTACCCAGTGATTTTTTTTTTACTGATTTTTCCATGCCTACAATTTCAAACGTGGCCTTAGAGAGAAGATAAAGATGCCTGTTATATCAGAGAAACTTCTGTTATGCCCACTTGTCATTTGTCTTGACAAAGCATAAAGATCTTACAGCCTTTAGAGTGATCATTTACCTTTGATGAGTTCATGGATTAAGTTGAATAATGAGCTCCTGGACAACAGTCAACCAAGATCTTGTCTAAGATAATTAATTCATGTTGCCTCTCCACAGTGTCCTGAAATGATGGCTCTAATTTAGCCCCTTTAAAAAATGACTAAAGGAACCTCCAGGCATCTTTTATTTGGGGGACTAGACCCATGGTTGTACTCTGTTACTGAATAGTCCCAGGTGACATATAGGATAAAGTACATTATATGACATCAGCTAATAACAAAAATAGTAATGAGATGCAAAAATGCCAAAGAGTGTTATGAAATAAAGCTTGACATTTTTTTAAGTCATTCTACTCCCATACTGCTGAAGACAAGAAAGCCAGGAAAACAGGCTGAAATAAAGTGAGAATTAAATGAATGGCTGAGAAACAACTGCCGCTTGCTTCAATGGATCACCATGACACTAAGATAAGACAATTGCTTCATATATATCTAGTAATAACTTCAAATGCAAGGAGAAATAAGCCAATGATGTTACAGACGTAGAATAAAATTAGACCTATAAAACAGCCCTATGAATTCTTTAATGTGTCAATAAGTAGCTTGACAATGATTGTCAAGCACGTATTTAAAACCTTTTATTGCATTTATTTAATTATATGTGGAAAGATAAATAGATATATACACTTCATTATGAAGATTAAACTAAGAACAGGATTTTCATTTGCGTCTTCAGAAGTATATTATAATCCATTTTATTACAGATGATGCTTAATGACAAATCCTGACAGTATCAGTGCTGCCATATATTTGAGCAAGTAAAATTAAAATGCAAAGCTGAAGCAGATCTCAGACAAAGATTTGGTTTATGAATAGAATTCTGTGAAGTTACAGAGTTGCCTATTAAAAAATAGACTATTATTTCTATCACTGGATTAGTTTTCACCAGGTCTATTCCTACCCAGATCTTGGTTCCTTTCCATTCCATCGTATGCTATCTCCATTAATATGCATCCTGGGTCTTTGCAAAGGAGAGTATCCACATAGGGCATTTAGGAAGAGACTCAGGAATGTTTTGTGGCAAGAAAGGGCAAAACTTGTGCTAGATTAGATGCAGGGGAAATCTTCACTCACATGGGGAGTAATGAGTTGTAGATGCCCTGCCTTGCAGGGGACTTCCTAACACTAGCACCTGCTGTTGCTGGCAAGGTTTGACTGCTGAATAAGTACCTCTTCATATAATTGCCCTCCTTCTAGTCCTTTTGCCTTCCTTAACCCCTACTCACCTCAGACAAGAAGAGGTTCTACTTCACGTTCCTTCTCAAACTTTCCAGGCAGTTGACGCTCACCTGAGTGAAGTAGATAAGCTAGATAAGGTAGATAGAGCTAGATTTTACTCTGTTCCCTCTTCAAACTACTATCTGACATAAAAACTGATGCTCTTCATCTTTTATAGTTTTCATTTTAGGTTCTTTGAACGCTTTTGTATTTTTTTTTTTTTTTGCGGTACCGGGGATTGAACGCAGTGGCGTTCTACCTCCGCGCTACGCCCCCGGCCCTATTTTTTTTATACTTTAGTTTGAAACCGGGTCTCACGAAGTTGCGGAGGGCCTCACTAAGTAGAGAGGGAGAGAGAGACAGGGTGAGAGAGAGCGAGAGCTGAGGCTGGCCGCGAACCCGGATCCTCCGGTCTCCGCCTCCCAAAGTACTGGGATTACAAGCGTGCGCCACCACGCCCGGCTTTGTATTTTTCTTAATGAAATCTGATGTTGCATATCGAAACCTTTGGCCTATCATCTAGGGAGAATCATACAACCCTGTCAACCATCCCTCAGTCTCAGTGGTTTGTTTGGAGCCCTATAGTATGACATTTTCTAGTTTAGATTCAAATTTGCAGATATGAGACAGGTGTGGTGGCATACACTTGTAATTCCAGTTCTTGGAAGGCTGAGACAGGAGGATCCCAGGTTCGTGGCCAGCCACAGCAAATTAGTGAGGCCCTCTGCCACTTAATGAGACCCTGTTTCAAAAATAAAAAATAAAATAGGGCTGGGGGTGTAGCTCAGAGGTAGAATGCCCCTGGGCTCAATCCCCAGTACCATAAAAAAAAAAATTCCAGATATTGTTGAAAACTACTAGCGTAGAGTATAAACCTAAAAACTCATTCTAAAGTCTTCTCATTCACATATCAGACAAAACTATTGCAAAATAAAATGAGCAAATTAATAAGCAAAACGAATGTTTACCATCCTACCTAGCACGATGTAAGCACTCTGATTGGTGGTGAGGATGGTGATTTTCTCTTTCATTTACTTATGATAACGTGGATTCCTCTGGATGATATGAAGTCTCCTACTACAAAGCTATAACACAGATAAGTGAAACATGAAGATTCTTATTTCAATTACTTTCTCATTGTCTTTCATATGTAAACATCCATATGTCTGAAGAAATGTTTTAAGCACAGTGGTGCTACATGATTAACCCCTTTCTTTTGTAGACTGCAAAGTAGGTGTGTTCAGATGTTCCTCACAGAGATAAAAATCCAATTCTACAGCGGGGCGTGGTGGCGCACACTTGTAATCCCAGTACTTTGGGAGGCGGAGACCGGAGGATCCGGGTTCGCTGCCAGCCTCAGCTCTCTCTCTCTCTCTCTCCTTGTCTTTCTCTCTCTCTCTACATAGTGAGGCCCTCTGCAACTTCTTGAGACCTGGTTTCAAAATAAAGTATAAAAAATAGGGCCGGGGGTGAAGTGCGGAGGTAGAACGCCCCTGGGTTCAATCCCCGGTACCGCAAAAAAAAAAAAAAATCCAATTCTACATTTCCTTGAGGTTAATGTTGTTCCTTACTTGGTCAGATGGAAGTAGTATGCCTTGATTTGTTCTAATTTAAGTAACATAAGACAAAATACAAGAAAATTAAGGTTAAAAAATCACGTGCGAAGTTGTAAAATTTTATATCAAGGACAAAGCAAAATATATTTATAAGAAAGCAAGTTACGTGTCCTTAAGGAGCAGTACAGAAACATAGAAGTTACAGTTGTTCTGAGACCAGAGACATGGTAAAAAGCAAATCCCTGTGCCCGCGGATTTTTAGATCTTTTAAAGATTAACCGTGACATTCATAGAAAACCTAATCAAATGAATTAAGAGTATATTAAATTAGGATATCTTCAAGGATAAGCTAATGTTCTTAGTTCACATTTAAAAACAGAGTGCTGAATCACTAAAATAGCATTAGGTTCTTATTTTCATATCTCAGAATTCTTATTTCTTTAACAGAGACTAGGGAAAACCTTTCTTCACTCTTATTTAATTTCTTTTTCTTATTTTCTGACACATAAACATAGTTAAGTATATTAGGACTATTCATTCTCAGAAAAGAAAGGTGATAGGGCCTAATAAGGCTAAGTATTTTCAAAATTTTATCTGCACACAAAACAGAAAAAAAAAAAGATAATAAACCAAAGCTGCCATACAATAGATTTAGGGTAGACATAAAGGAAAAAAAGTGACAGTGAAGATGACTAAGTATAAAAACGGAATTCAGGTGAGGTTGATAGATATTCTTATGAGATTAGGTTACATCTAGAAATTTACTAACTGGAAAATATGATTCTTAGATCTCTCTTACTATACCAGTGAATTTTCATTGGTACACAATCACAGTTATTTTGAACACTAACTTTGCATTTTTAAAAGCAACATGTCTTTTGGAAGGAGGATTAAAATCATTTCTTATAAATAGACTAAACTCTGAAATAAACTTGGCCATGAAGTATTTGGGCATGGCGTTAGCAAAAATGCAACATTTTAAAGTCATACATTTTTCAGATGATTTCGATAATTACTATTTTCATTAGGTTTTATTCGACATCTATCCTTCACCACTTATTCTTCTTAAACTGAAAAATTACCTCATTATGAGTACTCACTCATATGCATAAGTATATACTTTACATATTATGTACATATACTTACATACTTTACATATTATGTTTTGTTAATTAAGGGATAAGCTAGTATATTAAGAGTGTTAGTGGCCAAATAAACAGGGCTGCCATCTTGTGGATAACTATGTTACGGGCCAGTTGATGCTATAAGAAGTAGTGAAATGCTGTTTTCTAATACATCGAACTCCTCAGAGTGAGTCATAAAACTCCTTCCTAAGTTCTGTCTATGAAATGATCACCTGAGGACATGTGCATTTCTTCTGAAGTTTGTATTAACCTAAACCTTATTAACATGTAGGATGGGAAACTTTGGAGGATGGTTTCTCCAGTTTAATTAGCCTCTAGTGCTGATTTGTTTTGATAATATAAATAATTAGTTTAACCACAAAATTGATGTAACAGAAATAATTGTCAGGCAATTAAATACTGCAATGATTCCAGCTCCTGGGAAATATAGTGTCTATAAGTGTAGTCATAAAATTGAAGTGTACTTGGTTTGAACTATAAAACATCTTCTCAATATGTCAAAAATATTTTTAAGAGAGTCTGTGTTCTTCATATGAGAAAACACCCACTAATATAAATTGACTAAAGTAAATGCTACATTAATTCCTATAGGGGCTTCTCCCTTATTGTAAGCCTTCATGTGTATTGAATTAAAATATTTTCTATTCCTTGGAACTCACACTTGCTAGCTGACCATATAGTTGGAAGAATGTAGTGAATAATATTGGTAAATACATTCTAAAATGTAGTGTTGATTTTCCTTTTATGATACTGGATATTTTATTTAAAATACTGAATATATATTAATTCTGTGAATACATATTAAAAAGAATATTCAAGAAATGACCCCATCCTTGTGTTTTTCTTGCAAGCCCTTCCTGTTTTGACATTTGTACTTTGGGGATTCTTTTTTACATGTGCAATCAGGTTGGATTTCTTAATAATATTATTTTATGATAGTAGTGAGCATTTTTATGTCTTATCATCAATTTTCACATCACACATACACTATCTTATTTTTGGCTTTAACCCAAATACATGTGCAGACTGATGTTCAAGTATCATTAGACTTTTCAAAAGGACATTCTGCAAATAAATTACTGAAAGACCTTCACCTTTACTGTCTCGGCTCTTTCTAAAGAAAAACACTACCAAAGAATCACTAAAAACTTCCCACTACTATTAACTCCCACTCTTCATTCATTTTTAATTATTACTATCCACCATAAGAAAATATATTTTTCCTTATGTATAACATATTACTTATAGTAATTGACTGATTTTCATATATGATCCATTTTATCCTATATTTATCTGAAACTTCCTTTTTTATTAAAAATAAAACATGCCGGGCATGGTGGTGCATGCTTGTAATCCTAGTACTTTGGGAGGCGGAGACCAGAGGATCCGGGTTGGCCGCCAGCCTCAGCTCTCTCTCTCTCTCTCTCTCTCTCTCTTTCTGTCTCTCTTTCTTTCTACTTAGTGAGGCCCTCCGCAACTTCATGAGACCTGGTGTCAAAATAAAGTATAAAAAATAGGGCCGGGGGTGTAGCACGGAGGTAAAATTCCCCTGGGTTCAATCCCTGGTACCGCAAAATAAATAAATAAAAAAATAAAACATAAGGCGAGCATGGTGGAGCATGCTAGTAATCCCAGTACTTGGGAGGCTGAGACAAGAAGATCATAGGTTTGTGACCAGCCCTCAGCAACTTAATGAGACCCTGTTTCAAAATAAAAATTACAAAATAGGGCTAAGGGTGTAGCTCAGATGTAGAATGTCCCTGGGTACCATTCCCAGTACCACAAAATAAATGAATAAATTAAATTAAATATAAATTCTGTCCTAATAAAGTGCAATGAAATTTTATGGCCTTATTAGCGTATGGATTAAAGACTACTCATTATTATCTACTGACATTAATATGGAATATTTCTAGTATACTTTCCTTCTCCCCTATTCATTTTCCTAGGAATTAAAATATGTTCTCATAATTTTACTTTTATACAATTTAAATTTTAACTATGAAATTCTTTTCACATTTAATAAGTGAACTCTTAAATTTTTATTGACTCAGTGATCAGTGTCTTCACCTTGTTTAATATTTAAGCATTGAAATCTACATTGTAAAAACCTTATTTATATATTTCAATAACACAAAACTAGGGCCCTGTAGTATGGTAATTACTTATTAATGAATTTTTGTATAGAATGTGGGTAATTGATACAAAATGCCCGTGAAGCTCTAAAAGTATTTTACTTCCCAATCTTCATAGCTCCCTGTTTTTTTAGCCCATTGTATCTAGCACTATAGGACCTGAACAAGTGAAGAACAAATTCAGAAAGATTATAATCTGTGTGTATTGAAATCACCAGAGTATACATTTATCTTAACAAATTAACTGAATAGTACATATATCAGCATGCTTTCTACATGCAACAAGATATAACCTAATTTTGCTAGTTATCTATCTCTGGTTTTAAATATTTATACCATTAAAATTTTATAGAAAGTATGAAATAGAGGAACATATTTTATTTTATAAATTATTTTCTCCATGACATATCCTCTTAGCAATTATAATATCTTAGCTTTATCATTTATCTATTAGAAATACAGTCGACATTCCCATTGTCCAAATTCATCTTTCTCATCTGTAATTCAATTTTATGTCACCTTGTGTGGCAATGAATCTTTTTCTATACACATTTCCATCTGAACTCCCATGTTTTTAGGCAGAAATAAGTGAACAGTGTCTTTCATGTTAGCCCAAAGTACATTTTGACAAATAGTTTTCTTAAGTCTAGAATCTTACATTTGTCTAATATGAATAAATTCCGAATAATTCTGGGAGGGGCAACAGCTTCATAAAGAGATCACTGAGCATGTCACTGTTATAAATCACACTAATTTGGAATATTATTTCCTAGCTGAAATTTTAAGAGCTTAAGATAATATTTTGAGGATACTGGATTAACTGTACATTTTAAATATCCCCAATGTCTTTGAAATGAGCATATTTGGCCTTTTGCATAACAACAGTAAAAGTAATCATATTTTATATTGTTACATAATACTTTTTTCTTATATAGCAACTTTCCCCATATTGACTCATTGGATCCCCATATCAACTTTTGCTGTAGGTAGCATTTTCATTCTCATTCTGTGTATGAAAGATGTTAAGTTCTCAAAGTTCCTACAGACCGGAGATGCTGGAGGCTGGGTAGTTTGAATCCCAATCTAGAACTCATGTGCCTATATCACACACTAACTTGCAATTTAAAAGTAGTCAAATAAAACAATAGTCATAAAAGTCAGAACTTCAGAGGAAATTTCAAATGTATGATTTATGAAAGTTCTTTCTCATTTATTATCAACTTTTAGAACACTCATTGAAGCCATTCGGTAAAAATAATTTACTGTCACTGGAAATGTGGAGGGATTTTAACAAGCCTTTGCCCTGAATCCATTATTCAGGAGGAAATGAACCATCGTAAAGTCATATGAGTGCATTGCTGGTGACTTTTCTCTCCCTGAAGGTGGGATGGATGGAGAGAATTCCCTCTCTCTCCCTGGTGCTTTGACTATCCACATGCTGAGCTTTCAGAGGGCTTGCCCTGGGATATGGCTGCACTGGATTTAGAAGGAGCGTGGTCATTGAGTAGCTCTGGTAATTCTTGTATCTCACTGTGATGCAGCTGACAGCTCCTTTTGGTGGGGAAAGCTGGGGTATATTTCAAAGTGAATGTAGTTTTGTCCCTCTGGCAGCAAGCTGCTGCAACCAGCTTAGCCCATTATCCTCCTCTTCCACTGGATCTAAGCCTGGGGAGAAATCTGGGGCTTTTGTCAAGATAGAAGGTAAGAGATGGATAATTATTCCCCATTTGTGTTCAAGGAGAACAGCACTATATCATAATGTAGCTTTCAATTACTGAAATGGGATTGTCTATAGATCCAGTGACTTATAAATTACTCTTTGTAACAACCAATATTTAACATTATTATTTTAGTAATGTTATACTTTTAATATCTCATTTTTAAGCTGTATGACACAGAACTTTGGAGAGACTGTTTGACATTCAGAGAGTAAAATGCATTACCATTTTTGTATTTTTATTAAAAGATTTAAAAATACAGATGGCTACCCTGACCAAATTAATTGAAACCCCTACTGTACAATTGTCTACTCTGTAAATTTTCTCAACAACTTTCTTAAATCTCATGGGGTGGTACTGTAAAATCAATGCAAAGTAATTAGGGAATTTAAAGTTCCAGATGTTGTGATTACATCGATCTTTTCTTTTAATATTCATCCTGTGAAATACCTTTTGTAAAGTACTATTATTTAACAAATGCATTTGGGGAATGCAATTCCTCACAAATTCTGATCAATTAATTAGTTAGGCAAATAGGTTTTAGCATATTCGAGGGGCAGTATTTTCAGTCTGTGATCCTCCAGCAACTCCACATGACTTTCAGTCTCCCTTTTCTGCAGAAATCGTAGTCAGAGATGAGCCTTTCAATTTGCAGCTGACAGTTTAGGGTTAAGATATGATTCCAGGTAACAGAAGCCAATGAGAGTACACCCAGTTGATGTTTGTGACATCATCTTCCAGTCGGAGTACATAGAGCAGCTGAGGTAGCCTTCAGTTTCGGCCCCCGTGCCATTATGATGGATGTTTACATCTCTTCATTGAGAGCCAATTATCTCGCTTTTGTGTGAGGCCCAAGGATCACTCATGCTGCCAAGCTGCACAGAGCACAGTTGGATCTAGCTGAACGAATTGTTTTCTCTGTCTCGGGTAAGAGCCTGTTCGGTTTTACCTTCTCTTTCGAAATAAAGGTAGATGTGTCTAACAGAGGAAATAGTATAAGGGGTTGAGCAGGATTACTCTCCTGTAAGCTTTTAATCAGAGCAACGTTTAGAGCATTGTTAAAAGGAAGTGTGGATTTAGCAAAATGAATTGAAAAAAACTTGCTAACGTGTACCTGACAAACTAATTTGCAGTGGAAAACAAATGGCAGGTCATTCAGCTTTTCCTTAGAGAAAAAGTAACTGCCGCGATAGGACCACTATTTTAAATGTGTTTGTTTAAAATGTATGTGTGCATGTACACCACTCTGCTACATTTCTTTATATTTTGCTACTACTTGTAAGGAGTAGCGATAGAAACAACCAAGTAGTGTTGTTATAAATTTAAAATGAGTCAAAGTTTCTAATTGTTAAATGACAGTTCTTGGGACAGTTTTTCAAAGTTGTGGCTGAACGGGAAAACTAAAATTTATCAAGTGAATGAAAGGCTTGAGCTTTTGAAGAGAACTTGGAGCACTTTGTATTCACACTTGCCAGTTTAACCCAAGGGGAGGATAATAGCAAATAATTGTAAATAACAGCATAGGGGATTTTTTTTCCTGCTATGAAGACATGTTAAAATCTCTATTGCATCAACTATTTTTGAATGCATAGCAGAATGCTGTGTTTTGTGTGTCGTAGTCTATTTCAATCCTGAAAATAAAGCTTTAAATGACTTAATAATTTGTTACTAGTGATATTTGGATCTGAGAATCCTTGTTTTATTGGAACAAAACAAATATATCTACAGCTGTTAAACTGCTGTGGATATTGGCAATGGAATCTGACAGGGATCTTGAAGAATCAGATACACTAAAAGCTTTTAATTGACTAAGAATGTTCACATGCTACCGAAAAAATTAAAAAATACTTTTAACTCCTCAGATGTTGTCTATTTTTATGGTATAATGTAGCAGACTATTTTGATTTAAAGTTGAATGTAGTTTTTATGACACGGAGATACATAAAAATGTAAATAGGTGTTACTTAATTTAACATTTATTTTAGTAGCATCTCCTGTCCTTCCAGAATTATAAAACTTTTGAATAATGAGTTGTTCATCAGATTTTTATATGCTTCTGCTTTTCTGATTTATTTTCCCTCTTTCTTTAATATAGAATATTTCAGCTTTTGCAAACCAGTAATTTTGATAATTAGAAATCAGGATGTGAGGTGCTAAAGTTATCCTGAAAGACAGCAAGGGTTTCTCAACTATGTCGCACTTCTGTGTCTTCTACTAGCCCAGTCATGTTTGACAGCTCTTAATATTACTGTTGTTCGATTTGTTTCTTTCAGTCAGTTCAGGTCTGAACAAAACGGAGCTTATAGAAAATGTCAAATGCGTATTAATGAAATCTAAAGAAGTGAGATTGTTGTCTCAGTCAAGAAAACATACAATCGACCAAACCTCCAGTGATTACAAATACACATCTAGAGTTTATTTTTCCTAGGGAAATTTGCATGAGTGTAGTCTGTGAATTTCCAAACCCCAAAGTAAGAACCTAAAAGTTTTGATAATGTAAACTCAAAAGCATAATGATCCATTGCTTTGAATTGAAGTTTCTTTTCATTTTTCCCCTTAAGTATTATAAACTGGAATGGAATAACCCAGGAATATTGACTGTCACTTTCACAGGTGATCAATCTTGACCAAGAGAAAAGCATTTGTTTCCTAACAGTTATTCTCTAAAAACCTATTTATATCACTCTTAGCAATGAAGAAAATCTTAATGCAGCCAATGAACACTCTAGGCATTTAAATTGTATTTTCTTCTGTGCTTGAAGTGCTTCTCTGAGTATTAGCCTCTCTGATCACAAATGCACTACTTTGGCAGTGATTCAATGTTACATTGCTTATCTTCTGTTTTGTTTTTGTTGTTGTTGTTTGTTTTTTTAAACAACTCTGTGCAACATGAATATGCACAATATGATCTACCTGACTAATGGGCTTCATTGACAGAAAGTTTTTGGGTTTTATTATATATATATATAATATATAATATAATATATTATAATATGTATAATATATTATATATAATATATATATCCTCACACACACATACACACATACACTTTTATTGGTACAGTGTAAGTATATATCATAGTGAGGTTCAAAGTGATACAGACATACATACATGATGTTTACACAAACTCTTTTGAATTGATATTCATTTTGGGGATGCCTAATCCTCTCCTAGATTCTAGTTTAATGTAAACCTCTCCATTAGCTTCCTGTAATGATTGAATACACATGCCATTTAGTTTTCTAGCTGCTCAGTTCAAATGCTTCAGTGTATCAATTTATTCTGTGCTTATCTTGACACAGTAAAATTCTGGTCTACTCAGCCAACTTTTTACTTCAACCAACACAGCACTTGGTGAGTTGTTTTGTTTTGTTTTGTTTTTCTTAAGAGAGGACATCAATGGGATCATAGCAATTTTCTTTGCCACAAACTCCCTAGGAAGGATTTAGTGCAGGGTGACACAGGTAAAAGAAGCCTGATGCTACATGTACTGCTGAGCGCCTCTATTCTAATACATATATATGTCTTTCGAGTTAATCAGCATTATTATTTTTATACTTTAAGTTTTTCTTCTTTTTATCATCTCATCAAGTTCTTTGCATGTTGTGCAACAAGTTAAATGTTACAAAGTGACAGGTTACACAGGTCTTCAGAAGAGGGAGAAAAGATTCAGTGATAAGATGCCTATCGTCTCTTCTAAAATTGTCTGCGTAGTCTAGATATTGAGGGTGATATGCTATTTCCTTTCAAAAACTGTTCCACAAATGATGTTTACACCTCTTTTGAAATGATATTCATTTTGGGGATGCCTAATCCTCTCCTAGATTCTAGTTGAATGTAAACCTCTCCATTAGCTTCCTGTAATGATTGAATACACTTAGTTTTCTAGCTGCTCAGTTCAAATGCTTCAGTGTATCAATTTATTCTGTGCTTATCTTGACACAGTAAAAAGCCAACTTTTTACTTCAACCAAAAATATAGTAACCATGATGTTGTCTTAGACAGCTTGGATTTATATTATTATGTGAAGGTATGGCTAGTTAGGTGCATATTTTACATGCCTACATATAATATTTATATGTATTATAAAGTTTAATGTTATTAAATATGGCCATAAAGATTCATTTTAACAAATGGTCTATGATAAATTGAATGAACAAAACAGAAACAAATAATTCATAACCTGTTCCTAAAGCTCATCCAGTAAGTAAATAAGTAACAGAAGAGGAAGAACTCAGAAACTGGTTTACAAATCTCAATGTCATCAATCAATTAATCAACCAATCTCTCTCTCTCTCTCTCTCTCTCTCTGTCCATATATTGGCCTATCAAACTAGATATTAATTGTTTCTGATCACCTACTGTGTGCCAAGCACTCTTCTAGATACTTGGGATTTATAGCTGAACAATGTAAAACATCTGCCCTTATTCATGCTCTATTTTCTTCTTTCTGATAAGCTCTCATCTTTAAGTTATGACAAATATAGGATTTGTTTTAAGGTGTATCTGATAAATCTGAGAGTTTTCTAGGAAGTGAAAAACATAAAATGAAGGATAGGCTTATTTGCATTTTCTATATTTCTATATATATTCAAGATCATAGGTATATTGTAATCCAAAATAGATTTGTACATAGTTTAGGTTTTGTAAAAATGTCTACTAATTATTTTATAGCTCTTGTTTGATACTGAATGTGATCACTACAACATTTCAAAAATAAAATAATTATTAAGTATTTTGGGACAAAGTTATGTTGCATTTAATATATGTGTAAGCAATCTAGTTTTGTATTAATTCTCTATTTTATAAAGTCCTCAATGGTAGTGCATTGAGTTTATAATTATTTGACTTTGGACAGGGTCTAATAGTACAAATAGAGAATGAGAAATAGAAGAATTTTATATTTTGTTTTAATTTAAAAAGTAATATATTCCAGTTATAACTGTTTGTGTTTGAATAAGCAAACAAGAGATAGTATGTAGTTTAAGATTCATTTTTTCAGTACTGAAGATTATATTAATTCTAGTTCCTAGGGCAATTGAACCAAACTTGATATTTAATACCTATCAAAATTGCTTACAGATGCTCAGCCATTTAAAAGGAAAAAAAAAGCCTGAAATATAACTTCCTCAGAGAAAATCAATCTGTAAATAGAATCTATCAGTTGAAGATAAACCATTTTTTAGATGGTATCATTTAATTAGTCACTGAAGTGTCTACCTAGCAACATACATATAAATTGTGAAACAAAAGTTAGCTGCACACACTTGATACAGTCCAAGATATTTTACTCTTGTAATATTGCATATTAATAAAATAATAGCCATGAACTTAGTCCCTTTAGTAATGCCCGCACAAAACGTGCAGAATGAAGGAGTAAAATTGAAATTCAATAATTAAGAGTATGAATGTGATTTTTTTATCTGCTTTCCATCTCAGCCTCAGAAACCTTGACCTAATAAGGGGCCCTTTTCAGGGGTTAATAAATTATAAGGACTTTTTCACTCTTCTTCAGTGTCCAGGACAGAGAAGCTTGCCACATTGGAAGGCTAGAAGATGAAAAGGTAATCCAGAGGTATTAAGCAGTGGGTGTTTGCCAAGAAGTTTCACGAGGCATCGGGCCCTGAATTTAGTTATTTTATCTAATGATATCCCCAAACTAATTGTGATAATTTTTGTGATAAACAAAATATAAATTGAGATCAGAGTGTTTTTAATGTGAAATTCTGCTGAAAACAGAGAAGTGTGTGTGTGTGTGTGTGTGTGTGTGTGTGTGTGTGTGTGTGTGAGAGAGATGTTGGTTTCAGTGACAAGAAATTAAACATGGTAAAAAGATTCTCTTGGACTCAATGTTCACACCAAAGTGGCTCTGCGCATGTGCCATGGCATACTGTACCTCTCTCAGCCATACACCACAGCTCTCGCATCAGTGTGGAAAATGTATTTTCACTAAAATGGAGTAAGCATGTTGTTATTGCAAAACCAGTCAGATGGAACATGGAACTGAGTCAGAACTATACTGTGGGGTACAGCAGGATAAAGTCCACCATGATTGACAGAGAGGCATGGTGTGCAGTTAAATTCCAGAAACTTTCCTCCACTGAAGTACAGAAGAGAGTACAATCAGGTTAGCAAACAGTTCTGCTCAGTCGAGCAAGAAAATAGCAGATGTTTTCAAAGACACTTGTTTATTTGTTTGTTTAGGTTACATGAGTATAACTTCTTGTCCTACCCAATCCTGAACTTCAGGTCTTCATGCAGAAAAAAAAAAAAGGAGAGGAAAATAAAATTACCCCCCTAAAGCTTATGGGAACA
Organism: Glis glis; assembly: GCA_004027185.1. Taxonomy (NCBI): domain Eukaryota; kingdom Metazoa; phylum Chordata; class Mammalia; order Rodentia; family Gliridae; genus Glis; species Glis glis. Next base: position 60,562 of record PVJS01002237.1, read on the forward strand.
TTTTGTGAACTAATATTATAGATACTGAGAACAGAATCTGGCATGTAATAAATGTTAAATTAGTGTTTCCTCTTTTTAGCATTTTAATTGTCTCTGACTTGCTTATTAGGAGAGAGAGACAGAGAGAGAGAGAGAGAGAGAGAGTTTTAGTTGATTCAGGAGTCTCATTAAACACTAATATTTACCAACATGAAAACTCTGGTATACTAAAACCCCCAAAACATTGGAAATCAACTGTACTAATTACTTTTATAACTAAATGATAATTTCAGGGGATGTTAAGTGGTAGACACAGGTTTATCACTACACATAAAATTTCTGATATAACTTAGATTTCACTTATTAGTAAAATCTTTTTGCTTTTGTAAAAATGGGATTAAATCACTTAAGATAGTTTTACTAACTCTATATGACATGGGGTATCATATGTCCATACAAATATAAATGTGTGACACAAGTGGAAAATTTTATAGCTTTACCTTTTAACTTTCATCTGATTTTACCCTATTACTTTTATCTCTTATCCTATCATTTTTCATGAGTTAATAGGAGTTTGAAACCTGTAGTTATAAAAGGTTTTATTTGTCTGATACATGTAGACATCAACACTCTCCCCTGCTTTCTAACAACTCATTTTCTCATGTGGGTAATGATGTCATGGAATTAAGCTAACGTTCTTTTTAACTCATGCTATTCTCTATTCTTAACATATTCTCTTTTCTTTTTATTTGTACATTGTAATTATACATCATAATGAGGTTCAGAGTGCTAAAAACATACATGCACACAGTACTTCTTGCGATTCCCTCCGGATCCCACCCCACTCCCTCTCCCTCCTTGTACAGAATATTGAAATTGATATTGATAACTTTATGAACATAAAATTATGTGAACTGTTTTCTTCATCAAGTCTCCCCCTTCACCTCTTACCATACTCTTAAGGCAAAATATGAATGTCATTATTTTAAATATCAATTTGTGCTGGGTGTGGTGGTGCATGCCTGTAATCCCAGTACTTGGGAGGCTGAGACAGGGGATTGCAGGTTCAAGGACAGCCTCAGCAAGTAATGAGACTCTCATCAACCTAGTGAGACCCTGTTTCCAAATAAGAAATAAAATCGGGCTGGGGATATAGCTCAAAGATAGAATGCCTCTGGGTTCAGTCCCCCCACACACACACACACAAACACACACACAAAAATAAATTTGTATATGTGTGTATTGGTGTGTACAGTTTTTTTGCTTTTTTTTTTTGTTTGGTTTTAATGGAGCATCTACCATGTGTCCAGCATTATGTCAAGAGAGGTACAAATAGAAAAGGATAAAAATATTCTCTTTACCACAGTTTGTAATCTTGTAGAATCAAGGTATTAATGAAAGTGTAAAACATAAAAGAACAATCCAAATAATTCTACCAAGTTATTTTTTCTTCACTTCTAAGAGCTCTGAGTCATTCCACAGAATATTTAAAGCTTAGACATACAATTATTGAGCACGTATGGCATGCTATTGTAAAAAAAACACCACTGCTATTGTCAAGGGGCCCATGGTCTAGAGGCCAACACTAAGTTGGACATAAATATTTATAACACATTGTGATCATTTTTGCATCGGAGATTTGCATAAAGTACTTAGGAAACATGGACAAGAAGTGAATTATTCTCTCTGTAAAAATCAGGAAAGTATGTCATTTAGCTGAGTATTTAAAAATAAGTAGAGACTTTTCCAGGTGAAGATGGGCAAAGGGGATTTCAGACAAGGGGCCTCCAGTATGTAAAAAGTCAAAATGGGAGGAGAAAGCACAGTGTGTTCAGGTAAGAAGAAGGAGTGGGGGGTGGGGAGGAGGTGACTAAACTTTAGCACCAATGTTTCTGAATACATACTGGTTGTAAATAACTAGTACGGAAGGGTTATAACTGACTACTTGGCTGGAGGATTCAATTAGTTCATTTAACTTTAAATGCTATCGAATGTCTGTGATGAGATAGCTCATGGTAAATTGAGTAAACAAGGAATGCTTCCTAAAGGAGATGGGAGGCAGGGTTACCTAGGACTATTTAAAGCAGTGTGACACATTGAAGGAACAGGAAAGTCCAAGAGACCCCACTGCATTACATTTCAACTATTAGATTTCTCCCTCTAATAATTTATTTTGAATAGTGGATGATATCCAATGGAGTGACCAATTATTCAAGAATACATAAGAAGGGTATATGTGCCAGAATTGAGGGAATACTGAAATTTGGGAAGAGTCTTTGAAGTCAGTATTTATTCAACATTGGTGATCTTGAACAGATGTCATCTAGGAATACAACTATCTAATTCTGAATGATAAAATGCTCTTATATTGGGCTAGATCAGCAGGAAGATTCAGAGAAATGAATTTCTCTTCTTAAATTATTCAATTCATTTACTTAATTTTAAGATTACTTAAACAATATTATATATGAAATAATTATTTTAAAATAAAAAACATTGCATTATGTCTCTTTTGGTGTAAGATTTTCTTAGGTGGAAGTTAGTTTACAGTAAACACAAATTAACAATGGAGTGTGTTGGGGGTGGGAGAGAGGTACTAGGCCTAGGTATTAGAAGAGACCATAATGCTAACTAGTTTTACATCTGACTCATCAAATTGTAAACATTTTATTCTAAGTTTACTTGCTTATACAATAATGGTGAGCTTTCAATATAGAGAAAGTGGTGGCATCAAATAAGAGCAGCACAATCTGGCTTTGTCTATAGCTTCCCATATACTAAAATGCCGTAAGTAATACAATGCCTTAAGTACTCTAATAGGTGGTGGCAATATAGAGAAATGGGAGGAGGTGATGTTATACCAAGAAAATAGGTGTCGGGTTAGGGATGTAGCTCAGTGGTAGAGTGCTTGCCTTTCATGTATAAGGCCCTGGGTATTGTGGAGGGTCCCAAGAAACAGTGCAACAGGAAAGGCACACACAGACCACCATGGTCTATGTGTTCCAGGAAAGGCAAACTTCAGGAGAACTCCTTCCTCCTTGCCTAGATATTTAGTATTAACTCTCAGAGCAATATTGCATGAGGGGCTGCAAGAGATAACTATAGAATAGGAAAAAGAACATGGTCCCAAGGGCAGAAAATAGGAGAAATTGTGAGGCATTAGAGTGGTGGAGATTCAGGAAGGTAAACACTTTAGGGCAAGTGGGGGGAAAATATGCTGCAAAAAAAAAATCCACTAGCAGACAGATTTGTTATCTAAAAAATTCATAAAGAGTATTTTATTCTTTTAAGTTAAAGATTCTCCTTAATTCTTCTTTCAGTATGTATCATCTATAGAAAATGGTTCAGCAGATATTAAATAAATGTCTGGTTTCTTGAGGGAAAGGGAAGGGATGGGAGAGGAGGGGAGGGGAGGAGAGGAAAGAAAGAATGCAGATTAAAAAACAGTTTCTTTTTCTTTGTGTATTTTAGACATGTTATGCTTTTGAGATGTCCTTTGAAGAGCAAACATACTACATCTTGTAGGTATTGGGCATACATTATATGTGACTGAAGGCTGTCAACTAGAAATGAAGCTTTAAGCAATTCCATTATTTAAAGGCTGTGAAGAGGAGACAGAACGAAGACTCAAAATAAGAGAGAACTAAATCTTAACTATTAGAACTTTAGATGAGAAATGAAATGATTATCCTGAGGGTAGGAAATCCATTCCGTCCTCTATGCAGAAAGTACTTGAGCCTCTGAGCGTGACCCTCTTTTACTTTCCCCTCCCATAGTCTCTTTTGTTTTCTTGTCACCCAAAACTCTTCAGTGGCTTTCCATCTCTTATAGGATAATGGCAAACCTAGTATGGTTTACAAGGCCCACCATGGTGGTCTGTGTGTTCCAGCAACATTTACTGGCCCTTCTCTGTCCCACCACTGAGCCGTACTTATATCATTTCCTCTGGTTAACAGGTTCCTCTGAATCTTATTCACCTACCTACCTACTAATCATCATTCAGATCTCAGTTAAAAAAAGAAAAACCTCAGAAATTGAAGATACCTCAGGGGGTTTAAAAAAATATCTTAGAAAGTGAAGAAGAATACCTTAAGGAAGTCCCCTTCAGCTTCCCTAACTTTGTCATATCTCTCTATAATAGGCTCTTAAAGCAATATTTAACACTTCTAAAAGTTTCATTTGGGGGCTTTCTTGTTTGATTAACTCATCCATGACAGCTTTTCACAGTAAACTATAATCTTCATGAAAGTAGTGACAGGGTTATTTTAAATTGCGATTGAACCTTGGGCATCTGGCATAATGGCTGGAGTAAGGTGATCAGCTAAGTAAATATGACTGAATGAATGAATGATGTGGGCAGCCAGAAACTGGCAAAAAGTGCATTTGTGCCTGGGAAAAACAAATTACTGAGATGCTAGTGAATGTTAATATTAGAAAGGAAAATTGAATGGATTTTCTTAGAGTACTAATAAAACATTCCCATCTCTACAGCTTTCTTTCCACTAATATGCATAGGACTACATAACTAATTATATTACAAAAGTATTTAAGAAAGACTATGGTTGCACATTTGAGTTATGTGCAGAATAACAAAAATACCATCAGTAACTACTTGTAAACTTTGCTATAAATATAGTAATGGTAATTTGGGACATAGTTGAAGGATATGAAGATGTGAAGACTCAGTGTGGAAATTTTGTGTGTTTATATTATAAAACTGGTACCAGGATATAACTGATACTGCTAAAACCAGAGTATAATTGAGAATGTGATGGCCAATCATATGAAAGGCATCAGAAAGGCTCAAAATATAGAAACAAATAAAATTGCACTTTAAATTGAAGGGAAGGTCACTGGTGGCCTGAAAGAAAGTAGTTTGAGATGCTAGACAGCAAGGAGTCCAGCAGGAAATTGATAGTTAGGAATTGAAGTCATGTTCAAGCAATGTAGAACTGAAAAGGAATAAAGACCTGCTAGATGAAACTGTCAAATAATGACTCCTTTAGAAATGGAAAAACTTTATTTGGTGGGTAAATGTGTGAAAAGCTAACATTTACTCTTGTAGGTTGGTCTTTATAACTTATAAAAAACAAATTTATATAGTCTTCATTAATAGTCTAGTTATGTTTGAAAAGTTCATCACAGTTAGGAAAAGGATAACAATGCATTCTAAAATGTAGAAATTGTGAGTTATTTACTCAGTAGTTTATTTTTTTATAAAAATGGTTCTGTTTCCCCACAGAATCATTAAGCAAATTTATAGATGATAAGCAGTTCTTGTCTTTGTAAGCAGATAAACAAAGGAACCTCCTGACATTAAGACTTGGACGTTCCAGAAGGTCATAGAATGTTCTAGAATTCAATGATGCACCAGGACATATTTGTGGCCTGATAAATAAAACATTTTCCATATCTTAAGAAGTTGGAGAAATTAACTGCAACTAAGTTATGTGAGATACGCACAATAAATGCATATACATATAAAATTTATTTATCTTTACATATGCAAAGATATATGTAGAGTGTTAGAAATTTGTTTTTAACTTTGGCTACACACTGAGATATTTATTCTCATAGTTTTATGATTATAAAAGTATTATTAAGAGTTTTCTGATTTGCTTTGGAAGAAAACACTTTATGTGCTCTTATTTCAGGAAAGAACAGTGCATCTTTGAGCAATATGGATGGGAGAGAAATTCTCTCTCCTCTATTTCCAAAGTAGTCTGTAAACCAAAGTAACAGGATTTGAGTATTAACCCTAGCAGCTGACATGGGAGAAAAGTTGGGTTGCACGGAAAAAAGTGAGGTCCCAAAGGGGTTTTGACACTGGAAGAGTCAGCCACAGAGCTATGCTGAGGAAAAATCATAGCCAGCTCCATGTGACAGAGATGTTCTCCAGGCAGTGTTTCAGATCAGGCTAGGTAAGGATGACTGGGCCCCAGATGCCAGAGAGAGGTACAGAGGAAGAATAGCAAGTTGAAAAATATACATGGGCCCCCAAACATGGACAAGTCCAAAAACAGGCCAAGCTTAGCATCTGAGGTTGGATAAGAAGGTCATAAAGAAGGGGACTGAACTCAGAAACAAGACTTCCAGGGTGACTAGGGCGGGAGAACCTCAATCTAATCTAGTTACCTGGGGCCAGGTAACTAGAACCCAGGTATTGGCAAGAACCCAAGGACTGGTTAGAGATTCTGAAGTCAGAGAAGCTCCAGAACCTGGGGTGAATTTGGACTTATTGGTTGGGTTAGTACATGTATTGGTGAAAGGTAGAGGGCTTATCTGAAGCTCCACAGTTTGGTATTTTGAGTTGTAGACTGAGGCATTATAGTGGAGGAATAAGGGTGTGGGTTTTGGAGCCAGTAGGCTAGGTATTAGTTTACTACTAATTGTGACTTTGGGCAAAAAATTAACTACTCTGCACCTCCAGTTATCTCATCAAAAGGATACAGTGAGGATCTAATGGAACAACATATACCATCCACTGTGGTGGACAAATGTTATGCCTTACAGTTATTATTACTAGTCTACAAACTCCAGGCTTCTATCTTGCTAGTCCTGATAAACTCACCTCTAGGTTTTGGTACATGCTTCCTCTTCCTTGTTTGCTCTGCTATGTCAATTCCTTTTCATCCCTCATGTTCCAGTTCCAGTTCACCTATCATTACTGGTGTGACTTGGAGGTTGCTACCCCTAACTTCTTGGATAAGTGAAGTGTCCCTCTTTTGTGCTCAGAGAGCATTTACATTTCCCTTAATATGTGTTTTTATTGACCGTTTCCTTCTCTGGGTCTCCCACTAGACCAAGCACCATGCATTTGGGGATTTTATAAATTATATCCACTGCTGTATCAGCAATGCTAGCACAGAGTAAAAGCTCAGTAAATGTTAATTACGTGAATATATGGTAAGAGACCCCAAATGTAGATCCCTGTAGGGACCCATAATCTGGAAGGATTTCTCTATTACAGCCTAATTGGGAGCTGATAATTGTAAAGCCAGAGCCAGAAGGTCAGTCTAAGGTGAGAAATGAAGTCCTTTTCAGAAGGTGGCAGTGAAACCCATCTCTCCGTCAATCCCTGTCTGCTTCCTGCCCCAGTGGTGTGGTTAGGAAAAGCTTTCATCTTGAAAGTATTGCGCACAGTCCCTAAGCTGCTGTGGCGGTCACCATCTCACCCCATCTGGTTGCTGTAAACATGGCAGCTTACTTCTTAAAAGCCAGGAGGACACTCACTTGCTCCAGTCTGCTAAGACAGAGTTTCAGATACCATATCATCATCACAGGAGTGGAATCCCACCACCTTTTCTGTATTCTATTGACTATCAGTAAGTCACAGGTTCTGCCCATACTCAAGGGGAGTGAAGGGAGACAAGAGTGTGACACATTGAGGGTCCCCTTAGGATGTGTCTGCCACAGACAGCCATGTCAGAAAATTCTCAGAAATACCTAAGTGACTATCAGCTGCCACTGCTAAGCCATCTCTTAGACACTGTAAGCCTCTCTGAACTTGCAAGTGCCCGAGCACACCCAAGAAGAGCTAATTTTGATTGGGAAAAATGTGTCAGTAACCAAGAGAAAGTGCTATTTGGAGCCAGCTGGGATAGCCAGTGTCCTCTTCCCATGTGCTCAGCAAAGAAAAACTATAGGCACATAGCCTTATTGTGGTTTTGCAAGCTGGGGCCATAGCTGTAGTATTTGACAATGATCATTCCCTTTGGAAACAGTGCATTTGGGGTTATGGACTCTTTTTTCCACTGATTATTGAGAGTGATGAGACTGCTGATATCATCACTGGAGGTCACCACTGATATTGGTCTAGTAAATAAGGCAAAATTTCAGAGACATTTTCTGCTTCTTAACTCTGCTAGTGACTAGAGCCAGCTGACTAGCTGACAGCTCTTATGGGCCATCCAAGCCCTTAGGAGGTTGGAGGTATATGGTGTGTGTGTGTGTGTGTGTGTGTGTGTGTGTGTGTGTGTGTATGCACGCACGAGCGCATAGGTGGCAAATGGGGTTACTCCTTTATACATGCCATTATATAAAGTGAATGGATGGAACAGCTAGTTTTTTTAGTAGCCGCCCTTCGACATTTCCTCCATTGTTATCCTTTCTATATGCTTCAAAATCCCTAGTATTTTATTCTAATACACTTTCCCAGAAAATTCATACAAATTGGTAAAACCTCTTGAAACTTCTAGTCAAAGTCATTATGTCCTGATAAATAGAAACTACAGGATTAAAATGGAAATCACTAGATGTGGAAAGTCGATAGAAGAAATAGCAAAGAAAGATAGTAGTTTAAGATCCCAGGGCTATTCTCATGTCTGAGAGGAACTTCAGGGCCTTACACAGACACTAAAATTAAAAAAAAAATGATGCAGGTTCAAGAGCAAGACAAATGGAACCTAAAGCGCCATCTGTGTTTGCCCTACCAGCCTTCCAGCCAGTGAGCTAGAAGAAAGGGCTGTGTGTTCCTTTGTCTTGCAGGCTCCCACAATTGGAGAGTTCTCTTCACATATACTCTGGCTTTACGCTGAGTGTGTACATTGCTATAACCAATCGTGTTTGTTCTGATCACAACTTGAGAGGGAACTTAGCTATGCTAGCTTTCCATTACTGCGACAAAATACCTGAGAAAATCAACTTAAAAGGAGGAAGGGTTTAGTTTGGTTCATGGTTTGAGAAGTTCTACTCCAAGATCAGTTACTCTGTTGTTTGGGGGCCTACAGAAAGACAGAACATCATTGTGAGGAGCATGTAGCCAAGCAAAGCCGCTCACATCATGGTGGCCAGGAAACAGAGAGTGAGAAGAAGGAGCCAGTGTCCAAATAATCTCCTTCAAGGACACTATCCTGATGACCTAACTTTCTTCTACTACTACCCAGTTTTTAAAGGTTCCATCACCTTTCAGTAGTGTCACAAGCTGGTTACCAAGAATTTAACACATGGATCATTGGGGGACATTTAAGATCCAAACCATAACTTTGGCCTATTGGACACTGAGATCCTAGAGAAGTCAAATCTAACTCTGTCGCCTTGAGTAATGGTCAGTCAAAGGGAGATCCATGGGCAATCTGATGGGATAGGAAGAAGTAGGAAGTTGGTGGCAGAGTGCAGGTAACTTCTGAGACACATTGGGAGGTCATTAAAGGAAAACATGAATGGTGTCCCCAATTTCCTCTACTTCCCGAACCTCAGATAAGGTGAGAGTTAAGTTGGCAAAGCGGGTTCAGGCGAGGCTATTGGTCAGACTGCACTGTAAAAGGCTATTAGTAATGTCAGCCTAGGCTGCATTGACATGTGGCTAATACCTGCAGTTATGGCCAGAGCAGGTTTACCTGGCCTTGGGATGGAACTTTATAAAGTGTTTTCCTACCTAGAACAATCAGGCATGTAGGGATCTGAGACTAGTCCTGAGTCAACGACCACTGCAGCACTCTTCGCTGCCTTCATCTGATTCTTCTTCTTGAACAAGACAACTCTGCCCCTGAGATGAGTTCTCCTAGGCTTTAAAAAATGGGGCCATGGCCCAGTCTGGGAAAATGTTAGAACGAAGATTATTAAATGCAGTAATGCATTACAAACTATTAAACAAAAGAATAACACATGACCCCATAGTAAAAATAGTTAATATATAAATGGGAGAGAAGGAATGACTCTTTTCTATGCTAATATGCAGAATGTGGAGTGGTAAATATGGAACAACAGTGGGAATTGGAAAATTTTCATTTTGTTTCCATAGTAGTAGAAATTGGATCTGACAAGAATCACCAATGGATGTTAAATCCAGGGGAAAAATACTGATGTGGAGTTGGCTATGTATAGCATTGTAAAATGACTTCCAGAGACTGCTTATTAGTTGCAAGGGAAAACAAAGTAGTCATTATAGTGGAAAATCAGGCACTAATTATTTACATTTGCAAAATTAACATCATCAGTGAGGGACAGATGGATACTATGTGCCTCAGATTTGATTCCCAGAAAACAAAATCATCTATGTATTACTTTTGCCCAGAATGCATAATATGAAACTAAGCAGGAAGAATCATTAGATAGCACCCCAAATGAGCATTCTATTTAAAAGGTAGCATAGGATTCCTCAAAATTGTAAATGACATACAATTAGAAACTTATAAATTATATCACTGAAATTTTGTGATATGATTCAGGTTAAAGGAGGCTAACAAGGCATAACAACTAAATATAGCACCTGGTCCTAGACTTAGTCCTATACTGGAGGGGTAAAAAGTCTCTAAAATGTATTTTTTGTCAATAGGCAAATTTTGAATGCAGAGGTGTATTATTTTATTTTCAGATATTATATCAGTAAATATTAAATTTGCTGAAGTTGAAAATTTCACTGCAGTTATGTAAGAGAAAATAATTATTCTTAGGAAGTAAATATCAAAATATTTTAGAAGTTAAAGACTATGTAAAACTTCCTCTCCAATGATTCCGAAAAGGAAAGCAATAGGGTAAAATGTTAATAAGAACATCTGAATCAGCCGGGCGTGGTAGCGCACGCTTGTAATCCCAATACTTGGAAGGCTGAGACCGAATGATCCGAGTTCACAGCCAGCCTCAGCTACTTAGTGAGGCCCTCCACAACTTAGTTAGACCCTGCTTCAAAATAAAGAATAAAAAATAGGGCTGGGGGTATAGCTCAGAGGTAGAAGCCCCTGGGTTCAATCCCCAGTACCAAAAAAAAAAAAATCTGAATCTAGGTTAAGCATATATTGATGTTATTTATACCATTTTTATTTTGCTGCTTTTTGGTAAATTTGAAATGATTCCCAAATTAGAAGTTTATAAAGGATTATCCCATTAATATTATCATTTACAAAGTACGGTATATTAACTTTGCTCCCAATGGATAAAGAATAAATATAAGTAGAAAAAGACAAAGACACACATGCTTATTAATTTGTATGAAGGTGTCTGGAAAGATATATATAATAAGAAGTTATAGGCATCTGCCTCTGGAACAGAGAATATATATCTGGATGGTAGAGACATCTACTTTTCACTGTGTAACTCTTTTTCAATGTTTGAATTTTTTAAAAAACCATATACATATATATATATATATTCTTTTTAATGAAAAACAAACAACACTTGATTTAATTTAATTTAATTGATGTTCACTAATTATTTTCTGTACCTTTGTCTAGAGTCTAGAAATATAATTTAAAATTTGTGCTTTGAATCTCCTGTCTTCAAGGAGTTTATGTTCTACTCAGCGAGAGAGGAATAAGATCTTTTAATCAATGAGGAAAGGTCAAAGAACAAGATACTATTATTAGAATAAAATAAAAGGAAAAGTACAAAACCTGAATATACATCTGGCTCTTACTGATTTAATTGCAGCTCACCTAAACCCTTTTGCTTCATTTTTCTCACTATGGAAGAGGGGCAATAACATTGTTTTTACTGCTTTTCACATAAGAGTGTTTTAAAGATTAATAAGACCATTTTTATGAAGATTCCTAAACTTCACTTGAAAAGAGTATTGTTATGGTTAGATATAGAATGTCCCCTGAAGAGCTCATATATTAATGTTCAGGGTTGATACAATTAAGTGATGAGGGTTGTAATCTCATCAGTAAATAAAAACATTGTAGTGGATTTACTGGGTGATAACCTAGGCTGATGGGATGTAGCTGGAGTCGTCGGTGTGTATGAAATAAAAACAAAAAGATGACAATATTATTAATGTCAATTGTAAAACATACTTATTTGAAACACATTTGAGTGTCAGGGGAGAGAGAAAGAGAGAAACCAGTATTCTTGAATTCATTTAGGACTTTCATTGGTCCTTGGAAATTTCCATGCAATTTGGCTTTTTACAACAAATTTAGTCTATTCCTTCCTTCTTCTATAGGCTTCCATGAAAGAAAATTTTTGTGTTATCAAAAACAGATTTATTGAGACATCCAAAAAGTGATGACTTTGGGACAGTTACTTTGTAGTTACTCCACTGAGATCAATTCAAAGTTTTCCACGGTCTCTGATGTCTCTTCTGGAACATGTCTGGTTTTAATAATGTACCTTCCTGTGGAACCTTCCCCAAAGGAAAAAGACAAGCACACCAGCAGAACACCACTATATAAAAACAAACAACATTAAAAGATGGTGTGCAGAAAGGATGGTAAGGGTCAACCTTTAAGATCACAAAAGCAATAAATTCCAAGTTTGAAGTTGAAACATGAGTCTTAGTATTTCACATAGTAACATATATTAGTTTTTATTGAACAATTTTTAGTTATTTGGATAGATGACTCCAGAACTCATAACATCCACTAGAACTGAAAATTTTTAATGTTAGTATTATGGGTTTGTCTAATGCTTTACATGTTTTCAACAGCTTTCACCTTTATTATCTCACTTGAGAGTCTTAGCTGTGAATTCAGTGTCCTTTTCATTAAATCACATCACCTCTCAAGTAACTTTTTGTGACTGAAAAGTACACCTTAATTTTAACCTTAAATAATTCCATGTTTTATTATTATGCTAGATGAAATATTGATTATTGAGTTAAAAGGGCTTAACAATTTGAAGGTGGCATATAATACAAATTTAGATATGCTGAAGCTAGATATGCACTGTCCATGTTTTCCAGCATATTAGCACTGTCCCTTCAATTAACGGCTTCGTAACTACTGACCCTGAAACCATGCAAGGTGCATTCAAATAAATTCTATGACTGTGTAGAATGCATGTGCCCATATTTGTACAGAAATGCATTTTTTGTGGTTTTGCAAACTCAAAGATACTGTGGAATAATAAATAAGAAAATTATTAAAATGTATGAATAGAAAATGTTAATACTCAGGACAATTAAATTCTGTCATCCATGCATCAATCTTTGCAAACAGCTCAAAGCATCTTCTATATGTTTAGACTTCTACATTATTTGACTGTACAATGTACTTGCAAATGATGTACTTTGCCAACATTAGTATTAGTATTTGCAGACTCTTTAATAGGGTCTGTACTGGGAAAGAAAATTCACCAAAGTGTTTTGAGATTGACTTCCTAATTTATCATGAATTCACATAGCTTTTCAAAAAGTTAAAAGATTAAACTGCAAATGAGTAATTTTATATAATGTTAGCTAAGTATTGAATCTATAGTAAGCGATGAATAAAATATACCTAAATTTTACAATATAATTCTATACATATAAATGAATTTATAGCTACTGTATACATGTTTTAATCCCACTTCTACAAAATGTTAAGCCCATAGAATACTAAGGAAAAGAAAAGCAATCTTCAGAGCAAATTTTGGTTTCTAGGAAGTGAAAATTTACAGATGTATTACTTTTCTTATGCAACATTTGATTTTTCTGAGATTCACTGAAGATTAAATTAAGTGGTTGTATTAATATGAACTGCACAGTTCCAAATTATATCCAACTGGATACTTGTCATATTTATAATGGTAGCTAACATTTGTCAGATGTTTTTGTACCAGCTATTGATTGTTCTGCATTTAGCTGTATTACATCATTCTTTATAACCCTATAAAGTAGATGTCTTTCCTGAACCCATGCTGTCTAACTTCAGAGTACAATTTCATCCTTTTACAGTGCTATTCGGGATAGTCGATGGTGTTGTGATCAGTCATTTGTGTGTCCGTGAACATAGAAAATATGTTCGTGATATTTTCAGCATGATTTTTTCAAAGAATGCATCCTACTTAATTTGTGCATCATTATTTGCTTGAGACCACTCATTTAACCCTATCATAAACAGCATGATGTCTTCACAAAATTTTGTGGTCATTAGAAAAAAGATTATTAAGAATCACCTGGATGATTTTTACTAATGCATAAAAGTGGGCTGAGATTATAAAATATAGAAAAGACAAATTCCTGTCTTCCAGCTTGCAAAATAAAATTACTTATTGATTGATGGTTACAGTTAATTTCATTGTGTCAATTTTCATGTGTTCTTTTAAGTCTCTTGTTTTCTGTCTTCCCTAATATAATACCTATGATTTATGTTTTTATGAAATCTTATTTTATTATGCACGTACTGTATGCCTTAAGTAACTTAAAACAAGACAGATTTTTTCTCTTAATATATAATCTTCTGTACTACATTATCTCTTAATTTCCATAGAGGTATGAATACAGAGAAGTTAGACCTATTAAAGTAATAGTTTTGGTTTGCTTATCAAGTGTGGTGAAAGAAAAGGTTATAATAAATCATTTAAAAAAGTTTTATGAATGAGATATTGCTTATCATTTAACTACAGCATCATATCTTAAATATAGATAATAATAATATGTGTTTACAGAGGGCTAGGGGCTGTGTTAAGAACTTTACATTTACCGCTTTTGCTCTGAACAATCCTAAGAAATGCAAATAATTCATTATCAGAATTTTACTGATAAGGAAACCTAGGATTAGTTAGGAAAGTCAGAGTGCCAATGATTGATAGAGCTGGGAAACAAACCTCAAGTAGGTTATCATTTCAGAACTTTTATCCATACTGTTTTATTAAATAGATAATTGCAGCTTAGTTCATCTACATGTATGCATTTGTGTGTGGTGTGTATATATATCCTACATACTTATGTTTACATCAAATTATATATCTATACTCTTTCCTCCACTCCACCTCCTCTTCCAAATCCTCCTCCTCTTCTTCTCTCTCTCTCTCTCTCTCTCTCTCTCTCTCCATATATATATATATATTTGAAAGACTGGGCTAATGGGCTATATAACATATTAACCTTGCTAAAAATAAAATATTTCCCAAAATACTTAGGATACAAATATGGCTAATTTTTTTTCAAAAGCATCTCTTGTAATTACTTTTCAAGATAATCACAGTGAACAACTTTGCTTCTTAGACTCATGGTTAAAGAATATTTTGCTCCTATTAAACTATTTCTGTTATCTCTGACAATCAACTTTTATGTTCTTTCAAGTTAAACTTGAAATGGTTCTTGAATCATTTAATCAGTGTACTTTCTTACAATTACACAGTTTTTAACTGGCCATATAAAGGCTCCCAACTCCCTGATGGCATCCATGCTATTCATATATTTGCATAATGAAAAGCACAACTTACATGGTGCCAGTGGCTTTGGATCTGAATGGTGCAACCTTCTTGCCCTTTGATTTACTTAGTATTGCTGATGATGGTTGGTTCCTTGACATCCATTTTTGTGTTCTGCATTATTACTTTAGGCCAATTGTTATAATCCCATTTCCCTTGCCAGAGATTTAGATATGCAGTTTGGACCTAAAAAGTAGGAGCTGGAACCTGATGGAATGAGGGTAGAGATGTGAAATATTTTTTTTTCTAAAACAAAGATAGAGATGAAATTCTTTTTGTGGATCTGCAGCAGATTTCCTGCCAACTTTAAGTAGTCAGATAGCCAAACCAATTAACATAGGACGACTTGAGAGCTGGAAAGAATTCAGGCCTTTGATGATTTTGTGAAACTATTATACCAATCAAACAAAAACACCCTCCCTTCATACTATCAGGTGAGATTGTACCTTTCATTATTTTCTCATTCTTTCATTGGAAGCACATGTAATTTCAGCCACTATGAGCCCTATGTTTCTGTGATGTCAGGAAGACTTCTAGGCTCACTTGTTGAGTGGCCATAAATTAGATGTTTCAGTCTACTGCAGAGACAGGTTACATTATAGTCTAGAACTGATATAATGATATGTTAGTAGAAGAACCTATCTTGAAATATGCTGACATTTTTATACAGACTCAATTTTTTGGATTTTATAGCAATTGGAAGTAGTTTTTAAGTCACACCAGAAGAATTTATTTAACAACTACTTTATTAAGGTGATATTCTGAATTTGGAATTCTTTCTTCTAAGGTGATATATCTGAATTCTAAAGATAATAATAACCAAAACCTGGTACTGGCCTTGTAGAATCACTCTCTAGTGAAGTAGGCATGTATCTACTTAACCCATTTTGTCCCACCATCCCAGATGTGGAACAACTAAAAAAACTTAAATTTAGCAACAAATACGCCACTCATGGTAACTCTGAAATAATTACCATGATTTAGAGATTTATTCTTTGAAGAAAATGAATAGATAAATGATTAGAACATTTAAAATATGTGTGTTCATATATATGAAAATACAAAATAAAGGATATATATAAGCTCTAGATTATGACTTCCAACCTATTTTAATGCATCTATGTCAATTCGGTTGACACAGAATTGAAGATTTGGGACTTAATGAGGTAAGCAAGTACTATGAGGTTCACAGACAGGGTGCTTAACCTGGCCTACAGTTTAGAGAAGGTGACTTCCTAAACTTAAATTAGCTCTCAATGAGTAGAAGTGAGCCAACTGATATGGTTTCAGGTATCATATACAAACACTCAGAGTTAAGAGACAACAATCCATATGGATCAAGCTGCAAAATGTTGATATGAAAATAGCACAGAATTAAATGATAGAGGCTGGAAACAAAAGGGTTGTGTGAACAATGAGACAGGAGAAGTTGGCATAGAGGAGAGGAAAATTTACAAAATGAATCTTATAAAGGTTTAGAATGAAGTTTGTATTGTCACCAATATGAAGGCATACTCAATGAAGATTTTTAGATTTATTAGAGAAGTGACATAAATATATTTGAATTTTAGGGAAAAAAATCCTTTTTGTTTCCCTATTGACAGCCTGGAGTTAGACAGTGTTTAAAAACTGGTACCAGTGTGTTAGAAGTTATTGAGGAAAGAGAACATGTGACCTGAACAGAGATCACAACACAGAAAAGAAGAAAAGTAGATGAATTTAAACAAGTATAGTCAAAAGAATATACATTATGAAGCTGAATGTACAAGCCTGGAGTTCATAGGAAAAAGCTGCCCTGGGGACCATATGGCATAAATAAACTTATGGAAATGGATGGGCTTCCCACCATGGAAGAATAGAGTTATGTTTATTTGTTTTTTAAGAAGAAAAGAGCAAAGGACAGGTCTTTTAAAAACATTAACATTTAAGGAGACGCAGAAAGAAAGACAACTCTAACAAGTAAACAAAAACTAAGAGAATGAATGAAAGTTAAGAGAAAGGAGTATTTTATTTATTTTTTGGGGGGTTACCGGGGATTGAACCCAGGGGCGTTCTACCTCCGAGCTAGACCCCCGGCCCTATTTTTTATCCTTTATTTTGAAACTAGGTCTCACGAAGTTGCGGAGGGCCTGACTAAGTAGCTGAAGCTGGCCACAAACCCAGATCCTCCGGTCTCTGCCTCCCAAGTACCGGGATTACAAGCGTGAGCCACCACGCCTGGCGAAAGGAGTATTTTATGAAGTTGGGAGGAGGCCATGATGCCAAACATTGTACCAGTTCATGTGTGGAGAAAAAACAAAAACAAAGAACTGAGAAATGTCCATTGGTTTGTGCAGAAAGGTCATTGGTGACCTTGGGAATAGGAGTTGCAGTCGAGTTATGTGGGAAGAATACAAATTAGAATGGGTTTAGGAATGAATTAGAGATAAATTAGGGGAGACAAAACTCAAGCAACAAATGTGAAGGGAGAAAGAGAGGTCATTAAGTGGAGGAGGCAACTGGTATGGGCTGAGAGCTCTGCACTGATGTATGAGTTGTCAAGAATTCTGACTACAGACCCAGGAACTGTCAGGCGAACTGGGACTGATGCTTGTGTGCACTGTTCACCAGATACAGACTGGTACCTACTTTGCATTTAGAATGATACTTGAACCACAGCAGCATGCTGACTCAGCAGAGTGATTCAAACTTGATGGAGAGTTTCTCTCAAGTGTGCATACAAAGTGCAGTGTTAGATATATAGTCGTTCTTCAATAAACATCCACATGACACGATTAAAGGACTAGGTATATTCATCTTGGGTTGCCTATTTATGAAATTCAATTTGAATCTTTAGTTTTCTTTGCTTGTAATTTCTTCCCCAAATGCTGGTCCTCTATGAGTATAAGATGATGTTGTATCATTTACTATTTAAAATAATTCAATTTAAACATTATTTTCAGATGTTCTCTAGAGTTCATCTGTAGAGAAATACACACATAATTTTTTAATAAAAATTAAATCACATGGTTTTTCAAAGTAAACTGTAGATACTAAATAAGACATCTCTAGCTGGGTGTGGTTGTTTACCCTTGTAATCTCAATACTTGGGAGGCTAAGACAGATGGATCACAGGTTCAAGACCAGTCTCTGCAATCAGGAAGATGGTGTTTCCAAATAAAAAATAAAATAAGGGTAGTGGTGTGGCTCTGAGGTAGAATGTCCCTGGGTACAACTCCCAGTATCACAAAACAAAAACAAACAAAAAGACATCTTTGCATCCGGCCATTTTATCCCTTATTATTATTATTTTTACCAATATGATACATTATTCTGAATACATAAAATAAATCATTGTTACCTAGTATCAATTGAGGGTAACATGTCAAGTTTCAGAAAAGAACACTTCCTATTATGAAATTTACATCATAAACCTGAATACATTAGAAAATAAATCACAAGCTTTGAAGTCAGTAGGATGAAGATAACTGACTGGTTTTGATTCTGATTGTAAGAAATGCCAGAAAATTAACTTGTACATATACTTACTGGAGTTCTATTTTGCAGGGATAATATGAAAAATAATTTGTTTCAAAAGAAAAACCATCAGTTCTTTCCAGGAGTTATTTAAACAAAAATTATGACTAGTTTTAGATGCTCATGCCATACATATTTAAAAAGGGAAGCCTAATCAAAATAAAAAGAACAAACTATAAAATTATCAAAATTCTATTCCTTGGCTTTGATATTATCAAGGACACTTAATTCATCCTTCTTTCCAGTCATAATAGAAAGAAATTGTCCTGCAATTCACCGACAAACCATTAAGGCAAGGTGATACAAATGTGAAACCGTGCAACTCTGAAGGAGATTAAATGTTCCACTCCTTGAAACACAGCAAGACTGTCACCTATCAAAGCTGCACCTTTGGAGTCCTTACAATAAAAGTCTGAAGAATAATCTAATGTTCCATTAACATCAAAGTGTCTGCCAGCCTACAATATCGGTTTTGTTTTAAAGATAAGGTACTAACCACTTGGCTTGCTTCCAGTGTTCTTAGCTGCTTACTAGGTAAGCACTGGAACTTCCTCCTGGAAACTTAGCTCTTTGAAAATGGACTTACATAGAAACTGCTTAATGGAGAAAATGGCTTCTCACAAAATACCATTTTCTTTTCTAAAACATGTTTAATTCAAATTAAACAGCAGAGGCATTAGTCTAGAACTAAAAATCGAAAACAGAGTCTTCAGCCCTTAAATGTATCACTGACTCCCTATCCACTGTTTACAGATTACAGCTATTTTATTCTGCAGTTTTTAAGACCTTACCTAGCACTTAACAATTAATGTTCTGGGTATTACCATACACGGATTGCTGTATGGAATCAGAGTGTTTTTCTCTCCATGTAACATCCAATAGCATTCCACAGGGGCCAGACATAGATGTTCTATATTAATAGATGTTATTTCAGGACAAACCCTCACCTCCTCACTAGGGAGACTCATTTTCTTCTCTTATCCAGCTACCCATCATTTCATTTATTCTTCATTCAGTACACATAAATGTGCACACACATATTCACCAATTCAATGCCAGATAAGCAGGGACCACTCTTGATTTGGCATTCTTTTCCACCTGATTAAAATACATACATACCTGAAATCTCAGCTACTTGGGAGGCTGACACAGGACAATCCCAAGTTCAAGACTAGCCTGGGCAATTTAGAGAGACCCTGTCTCAAAATAAAAAGAGCTGGGGTTGTAGCTAACTGGTAGAACACTCCTGGGTTCAATCCCAGTACCACACACACCAAATAAAACTAACAGGAAAAAGTATAAATTGAATACTTATGTTAAACTTTATGCATGTTTTATTTTGTTCATCCACAGCATAGTCCTCTGAGGTACATGTATTTTCCCCATATTTATATGAAAAACAACAAAATAACCCTGAAGAACAGAAATAATAAATAATCCAACAGCAGATGGCCAGTAGCCAAGTCAGGCTCTAACCAAGACAGACTGGCCACATTCCCTGTGCATTCAAGTACGCCACATGCTGCTTACCCTTCCAACACTTACAGCGAATGAAGGGATATGTGTTTGATTATTTGAGAAGTAATTTTTAAAAAATATTTTGTGAATTTTGTCTTACTTAATCACCAAAAAAGAATAGCGAGCTAATACTGGTTTGTTAAATAATCATGTCAAAATTTTAAATTTAAAATTTTCCACACAAGGAAATATTCAGAGATAGGGTACCATCTTTCTAAAACTGGAAAACGTTAGCAAGTCACTTAGAATCTTTAGGCTTCGATTTCTTCATTTCTAATAAAATTTGGTTTTGTTAGAGGTTTGTGTTTGGTATTACATAATACAACTGATGTATACATTCATTTTTTTGTGTGTGTGTGGTACCGGGGATTGAACCCAGGGGCGTTCTACCTCCACGCTACACCCCCGGCCCTATTTTTTTTTATACTTTATTTTGAAACCGGGTCTCACGAAGTTGCGGAGGGCCTCACTAAGTAGAGAGAGAGAGAGACAGGGAGAGAGAGAGAGAGAGAGAGAGAGAGAGAGAGGTGAGGCTGGCCACGAACCTGGATCCTCCAGTCTCTGCCTCCCAAAGTACCGGGATTACAAGAGTGCGCCACCACGCCCGGCACATTCATTTTTAACTATCAATTTCTATACTAATGTAGAATACTACTATTATAATGTTGCCTAAGTGAAAGTTAGAATTTATAGTATTTACAGTTGGGCAAATCTAACAGAAATTCAAGCGAAAGAAATAAATACACTCTCAATCACTTATCACGCATTCAGGTAAAGTCAAATACGTAGCTTATGAAAATTTTCAGTTCTATTTTGTAACTTAAAGACACTATTTATTAATATTTAGACTTCCAGAATTAGGTTCTTCTTTGGTTAAATACTCTGCTGCATAAAATCTCATTTCCTTCCTAAATGTTACTTAAGGTAGTTGGATTGGCAGATGATAAGAAACACAGTACAAAACCCATGGGTTAAGTGCATGTATATATTAAAACAGGAATTTTGCTGTACCCCAAGTATATAAGAATTCACAAAAGGAATCGAAATATTTTAATGGATCTTGCCTCAGGATAAGTTATCTCTTTTAGCTTAAAATTTACTTTGTGCCAGAAACATTCTCTTTTTAAACATATGCAAAATATCATTTCTGCTACTTCTTAAACACAAATATTTTGCTATAGAGAAAGTTTTAGAAAGCTTCTATTAGTGTGAAAAATCTGATGTATAATCTCCACAGATTTCCAACACATTATACCTGATTGCCAGGCCATCGATGATATTAAAATTAGGTAAGACTTCACTTTAACCAGGCTTTTGTGCCAGCTCTGCTACAGTAGACAACCTTTACTGCTCATGATTTTGATGACCTGAGAAAACGCAGTAAGAGGGGAGATGACCTGTTCACAACGTAATGGGAATTTCTTTTTCTATTTGACACATAAATTAGGAAGACAGTAAGAAAATGTGAACATCTGAAGTAGATAGTCATCTGTTAAAGGTCAAATCTCCAGAGACATCTTTGCTACATATCTGAGGAAAGAGATTATTCAAAATCCTTTGCTTTATCTTGCAAAAGGAATAAGTGAATTCCCTTTGTTGCTCAGATTTTCCCCTGTTAGAGTGTTCCCGTGTAAACACATGAGAGCACAATTTACTGCTGTGTTTTCAATTCCTTTTCCTGATCAGAATAATAAGCAATATGCTGGCATGCCCAGCTTCTCCTTTGTGATTTTTCTACCACATAATTAGATCAACTTACACTGGGCACATTTTGTTTTCTCCCTAAGATGACTAGTTGAACTGAAATTCATTTATACAAGCATTATAATTTAAGTGCTAATAATGCCTTTGAGTTAAAAGATGAATGAAATTGAAAAGGTTAAAACCTATTTGACTTCCTCTAAATGTTTGATAGCTTGTCTACTTAAATTTATTTTATTTGAAATGCCAAGACATTTGCCCTTTTCATGTAGATTGTAGGGCTCTTCATTATTTTTTTTTTCCTGGCATCTGTTCATTCCAAAACAGTAAACATTACCCAGTACATCTATGTGTTTATAGAAGTTAATTAAGAGGTAGTGTCTAACTTCAGAGCACACAGTGTGATTGATGGAAGCAACCACTTAAAAACAAGTAGTGACCATTATTTTTAGTGCTTTTGCATTCATTCAACACACATTCATAAAGGATCTATTATATATGAGTCCCTCTTCTAGGATGTAGAAAACACATCAGTAAATAGAACTTACAAAGTCACTGCTTTCACAGATAGCTGTCATCCTAATGCGCAGCAGTGGCAATGTTTTAGATTCTGATCTCTTAGATTATTATCATCTCTTGCCATGGGAATTTGCAAGGGTGTGGGTGGGCAGAGGAACTGTTTTATGTTGGACATATTGAAAGGTTATATGCGTAATCTAATTTTGCTTTATGTATACTGCATGTGCTACAAATTATATATAAGCTTATATTTTGCTTATGTCTCACTCAACATTCTCACATCTATAGTCCAAAAACACCTGACCACACAACTTAGAGGAAGATTTATTTGCTCATAGTTTTTTTGGAGATTTTGGATTCTGTCTGTGTGAGGCCAGGGTCGGCGGATCTCAGGGCATGGCAGCAGCGGCAGAAAGCAGAGAGAGAGCAAGTCTCTATGTTCACATGGAGGCTAGAAGCAAGAAAGCAAGCAAGCAAAGGGATTCAAAGACAAAGACACAGTCCCTAAGGATACACGCCCTGGGACCCACCTTCTCCAGCCACACTCCACCTGCCTAGGTTACCACCCAGTAAATCCATCACAATGGATTTATCCACTGATGAGATTGCAACACTCATGACTTAATCACATCAACTCTGAACATGAATACATGGGCTCTTCAGGGGACATTCTACATCTAACTGTAACAGTGTATAAGGCACAATGCTATATTCTACTAAATAAACAAAATTCCCCTTCATTGCTTTCACCATTCATGGTTTTCTGACTATTCCTAACAGAAGTCTATTCATTCTGCCCTGAAAACTCTTAACCCTTTTTAAAAATCTCTTTGATGATACTTCTTTTATTTTTCACTTACATACAATGCTGGGCTTCCTTAAATCATGATTAAATTGAAAGCTGCTTATAGATGTGAAACCATCTGGTAGTTACCATTCCGATATGTCTGGAACCTAACACAGGGCATGGCTCATACTTAATAAATATTCACTGTGTTAAGCTGAAATATAACCAATGTAAATTAAGAATTAGAACAAAGAGCACACACATACACACACAATATTCTCCATGTCTCCAATTCTCAATTTGAATTCAGCCTAATTTGGAATCACCTGTGTTTTTGTCCACATAAATGTCTTAATACTTTCCATATTCTCCTAATATATTATATAGAGAACAATAGGTTCTGATTTCTTTTATTGAACTATCTTCCCCAAGAATGAAAAAGTATAAAATTAAAATATTATTATATTAATATAAACAATATGTTTTAAGCACCATTTTGGTAATTCATGTTTTAAGAAATATATATTTCCTTTTTTTTTTTTGCGGTACCAGGGATTGAACGCAGGGGCGTTCTACCTCCATGCTACGCCCCCGGCCCTATTTTTTATACTTTATTTTGAAACCGGGTCTCATGAAGTTGCGGAGGGCCTCACTAAGAAAGAGAGAGAGAGAGAGAGAGAGAGAGCGAGCTGAGGCTGGCCGCGAACCCGATCCTCCGGTCTCCGCCTCCCAAAGTACTGGGATTACGAGTGTGCGCCACCACGCCCAGCCCTTTTTTTTAATACTAGAGATTGAACCCAGGGGCATTCTACCTCTGAATCACACACCCATCCCCTTTTATTATTTATTTTGAAACAGTCTCACTAAGTTCCTGAAGGTTTTGCTAAGTTGCTAAGGCTGGCCTTGATGCTAGGATCTTCCTGACTCATCCTCCCATGTACTGGGATTACAGGCATGTGCCACTGTGCACTGGCTAGAAATACACATTTATAAAGTCATTTACATTGCTGTATTTTTGTGAATACAAGTCTCTATATCATTATATGAGAAGAAACAACTTTAATACAATTAGTTATTCATCATTTAAACTATTATTCATTTGCTTTCTAACTTCTACAATCATAAATTCAGGTATTTCATTATAGATAATACCAGTCATAATATATGAAGCAAAATTAGGAAAAGCATCAAGCTAATTATTTTTCCTATCCAAATCTGCATACATTTCCTGATCCCTCCAGACTGTAAGAAGCCGCAGTTCACATTTTCTTGACAATAGCTTTGATAATTCCCCATAACATTCACTAGCTAGTGGAGATTGGTTCCCTGAGGAGTTAGTCAGTTGACAGGCTGAGTTTGTTTAGTTTGGCTTTGCTGATCTTAACAGGAATTAATTCTCTTAGCTGTGGTGAATATATTAGTATTGTAATGACATACATCTAACTACTCCTTGCTGACTAAATGGGTTTTTATTTTTTTTAAATTGGTATCTTACATAATACAGAGAAAATATTATGATTTATTGGCAAAAGAAATTTATTTCAAAACTATAAATTAAATCCTTATTCTTTCTGCTTAACACAGAGAAAATTTGAGAAACAATCCAGTGTTCACTGTATTAGCGTGCAGACAAATCCTGTAAACATGAAGTTTCATTTGCCCCCTCCCAACAGACTTTAAATAGTCCCACTGAGTAGTTGAAAGCTCTAGAAACTCTCTGTGTTCAAAGAGTTTCTCTAAGATCAAGCCAAATGTATTTATTCCATTGGTATAAACAAATATTTCTACAAAAGGCCTTTATTATTTGCATTTTAGATTTAAGTATAAAACAGATGAAAAAAGGTGTCTTATGAAAATTATCTGCACAAAGATACTGCACTCTACACTATCAGGAGTGCATGCAGATAAAATTTTAGACAACTGATTTTTTAAAAACTCTTACCATTGTTTCTATCCACATGAGCTTCCCTGGGGAATATTTAATTGATTCCCTTTGGCTTAATCCTCTTTTTCTACTAGATTTCTTTCTCATTGTCTGCAGGAAAGTCAATAGATAGAAGTGATGGATGTGGATGTGCAGTTCCCAAAGAAAACTGGAGACATGTGGCTCAGAGCAGCAATTGTATCTTACTCATCCCTTTACTGTTAATATCTAATACAGTACATGCTGTGGAGTATAGCGCATCATGTTTGTTGTAATGAACAAGCTACATATGGAGGTCATGGGAAAGATCCACTAAAACCACACTGTTGAAGAATGAGGCATGTAAGAAATATCATCATTCAAAAACATGTCACATGAAATTTTAGTCTAATATTAATACAGGGAAAGATTCTACTCACATTTCTAGCTGCACCACTGCATGATTTAATCCCATTAGGGAATAATAACACCAAATGTTGTTATATTACTCCTTCCATCCAGCATACAGACACAATTATATTTCTAATTCAGGCAAGAGAATCTCCAGTATCAGATACCCCTGTTTTCGCACTGAATCCTTTAGAATGCATATTCTGAAGTATTAAACCTGTGAACATTACATTTAAATGTAGACTCATGAAAGATGAGTTGCAATTTTAGGTAGAGACAATCAGGATAATATACTATAATTAGAACTATATTTAGCAAGGAACTAAATTTGAAAATCTATATTATACATGTGTTAAAATACTAACATCTGAAGCATAATAGTAGAAAAGCAACAGTGGATCTATCAATAATTCACTTATGATCCATTCATCTGTTGATGGACACCTTGGCTGGTCCCAAATTTTGGCAATTGTGAATTGTGCAGCTATAAACATAGATACATATGCATTAGTCTGGTAATTAGGTTTTAGTTCTTTGGGGTAGATGCCTAGAAGTGGTATCGCTGGGTCATACGGTAGGTTTATTCCCATTCTTCTGAGGATCCTCCACACTGTTTTCCAAAGCGG
>PVJS01002238.1:0-20157 GCA_004027185.1 Glis glis
AAAAAAAAAAAAAAAAAAAAAAAAAAAAAAAAAAAAAAAAAAAAAAAAAAAAAATTAAATGATCATGAAAAATTCTGTCAAAACTTAACAGATTACCAGATAAAAGGATTAATAAACTAGGAACATTTCAAGGTGCTTTATATTCTATCAAAAATACGTGTAGATACTTGAAGTCATTTGTATCTTCTTGCCTATCTTTTACCATCAACCTAGAAGGAAAAAAATCTCTTAAAATAAATCTCACATAGTGTTTGAATGTGGACCTGAACTTTAAAATGCTTATTAGATTATTGAGACTTTTTAAAAGATGGTAAAAATCATTCTCTCATTAGTATTACTGGCTTGAAACTTTGACATATAATTCATGATATTTATAACAGAAAAGCAGAAAAATTTTAAAAAGTTGAGGCATTATCAGTCTATTTTAAACACAATTATCAGTCTATTTTAATATTACTATTCTTAAGATAAAAGAACAGTAAGATGTGGTTAAATATGGGGGACAAGAAGCATATAATCAATAAGAGGGATCTAATTTAGCAAACAAGAAAATATTTTACAAAGGCAACAATCAAGAGTCTGAAGAAAGAGTGGAGTGTAGAGAATGGGAGAAAATCTTTGCCAGCTACTCCTATGATAGAGAATTAATATCTAGAATATATAAAGAACTCAAATACTTAACACTGAAAAAAAACAATTAAAAATGGGCAATCGAGCTGGGCGTGGTGGCGCACACTTCTCTCTCTCCTTGTCTCTCTCTCTCTCTCTCTCTCTCTCTCTCTACTTAGTGAGGCCCTCCGCAACTTCGTGAGACCCGGTTTCAAAATAAAGGATAAAAAAATAGGGCTGGGGGTGTAGCGCGGAGGTAGAACGCCCCTGGGTTCAATCCCCGGTACTGCAAAAAAAAAAAAAAATGGGCAATCGAGCTGAATAGACAATTCTCAAAAGAAGAAATACAAATGGCCAATAAATATATGAAAAAATGTTTGACATCACTAGCAGTCAAAGAAATGCAAATCAAAACTACACTGAGATTCCATCTAACTCCAGTTAGAATGGCAATCATCAAGAATACAAACAATAATAATGCTGGCAAGGATGTGGAGAATTAGGAACTCTAAAACACTGTTGGTGGGATTGTAAATTAGTACAGCCACTATGAAGATCAATATGGAGGTTTCGCAAAAGACTAGGAATGGAACCACCGTATGACCCAGCCATACCACTCCCCGGTATATTTCCAAAAGAATTAAAGTTAGAGTACTTTGGTGATACTTGCATACCCATGTTTAAAACAGCACAATTCACAAATAGTCAAATTTTGGAACTAACCTAGGTGCCCATCGATAGAAGAATGGATAAAGAAAATGTGTATGAACACACACTGGAATTTTACCATAAAGAAGAACAAAATTATGTCATTCATAGGTAAATGGATGGACTTGATAATGTTATGCTAAGTGAGATCAGCCAGTCTCAGAAGATCAAGGTTCATATGTTTCCTCTCATATGTGGAAGCTGGAGAGAAAATAAGAAAGAAAAGGGACTTTAGATAGAAGAGGAGAGAGACTAGTAGAATAGTAGAAGGGGATGTGGGGGAGAGAAAGGGAGGGGAATAGGAGGCTTGACGAAGGAAACAGATCAAATAACGCTATGTTCTTACATGAAGATATTATTACTAATCTCACTAACATGTACATGGAAGAAGGTGGGGGAGAACAGGGTGGGAACTGGAAGGAAACACACCAAGTGATGTGCATATATTTAAAAGTATCGCTTTGAACCTCACTATATTGTATAATTACAATGCATCAATAAAATTATTTTTTAAATATAAATATCATTAACATAAGGTCCAAATGTGCATTTTAAAACATACTCAATAACAAATGTCAAGCTATTATCGCATCTTGAAAGTAAACTATCAGCTGGGCGTGGTGGCGCACGCTTGTAATCTCAGTACTTGGGAGGCTGAGACAGGAGGATCACAGGTTCACAGACAGAGTCAGCTACTTAGTGAGGCCTCTGCAATTTAGTGAGACCCTGTTTCGAAATAAAGAGTAAAAAGTAGGGCTGGGGGTGCAGCTCAGAGGTAGAATGCTCCTGATTCAATCCCCAGTTCTGCAAAAATAAATAAATAAATAAACCATCATGTATATAATCTCCCAAAATACAATTTTCAAAAATGGGACTATTCTTTTTCTTAATTTTCTCTTTCTTTCTCTCTCTCTGTCTTTCCTTTCCTGCCTTCCTTCCCTTCCTTCCTTCCTTCCTTCCTTCCTTCCTTCCTTCCTTCGTCTTTTGATTTACTTTCTTTTCTTTCTTCTGACACTGGCGATCGAACCCAGAGGCATTCTACCTCTGCGCTACACCTTCAATATTTATAACTGTAAAACAATGTAAGTTAGCTGTAACTCTATTTTTTCTGAATTTATGCAGAGATACTCAGAGATGTGTCTCAAAGTCAATGGCCTACGAAGAAAAACGCATAACCTAACAGAGGAAAAATTGTTGAAGATATTTTATTCAACATCAAAGCAGCAGAAATAGAATTTGGGGAAACTGAACTTTTTCTCTTAAATTAGGAAAAGGGATAAATATAAAGATGAAGTTGAAGTCATCTTTAATTTTTTTACCTTTTATCTTTTTAAAATGTGGTAAAATATATGTAACATATAACTTGTTGCTCCAACCAATCTTAAGTTATAGTTTTGTGGCTTTAAGTACACCAACTTTGCTGTACGACCATCAACACCCTCCATCTCCAGAAATTTTTATCTTCCTAAACTGAAACTCTGTGCCCGCCAGGCATGGTGGCACACGCTTGTAATCCCAGTACTTTGGGAGGCGGAGACCGAAGGATCCGGGTTCGCGGCCAGCCTCAGCTCTCTCTCCCTCTCACTCTCTCTCTCTCTCTCTCTCTCTCTCCCTGTCTCTCTCTCTCTCTCTACTTTGTGAGGCCCTCCGCAACTTCGTGAGACCCGGTTTCAAAATAAAGTATAAAAAATAGGGCCGGGGGTGTAGCGCGGAGGTAGAATGCCCCTGTGTTCAATCCCCGGTACCGCAAAAAAAAAAAAAAAAAAGAATTGAAACTCTGTGCCCATTAAACAATAATTACCCATTTCCCATTTCACTAGCCCCTGGCAGCCTCCACTCTACTTTCTGTCTTTGCTAATCTGACTCTCCTACGTACCTCATATAAACACGATCATCCAATACTTGTCCTTTTGTGTCTGGCTCATTTTACTTTACACAATACCTTTCAGTTCCATCCATGTTGTAGCATGTGTCAGAATTCCCTCCCTTTTAAGGCTGAATAATATTCCTTTGTGCAGATATGCCACATTTCCTTTATCCATTCATCTGTTGATGGACATTTGAGTTGCTTTTACCTTTTGGCTATCGTGACTCATGTTGTTAAAACTCTTTTATAAAACGTTTTTTAATAAAATGCTGGCTAGAAAAATTTCTCAACACAATAAAATTGGTACCTTTTGCCTTCAAAAGGAAATCCATTCAGTCAGGGAAGAAAGTCTACATTGTTCAGTAATACTACAAGTACCTTCTCACAAGTTGAATATTGCTTCATTCATTGAAAAGTACACTGTCCTTTTAACTACCTTTCCTCCCAACCGTGAATTTTAAAATTCATGTAATATAGAAATTATAGTTGTACATCCCCTTGTTAATAAATTCATGTCATTGAAAAATAATAACCATTAAAAAATTTCTCTAATAACAAATCAGAGAACAAATCTTTGTCCTTTTTTCAGTACTGGGGATTGAACCCAGGGGCATTCTATCTCTCAGCTATACTCCCAGCCCTATTTTATTTTTTATTTTGAAATGGGTTCTCGCTGAGTTGCTGAGGCTAGTCTTGAACCTATGATCTTCCTATCTCAGTCTCCCAAGTACTGGGATTACAGGCATGTGCCACCACGCCTGGCTCCTTGTCTCTTTTAGTGAGACCCTGTTTCAAAAAAAAAGGACTGGGGATATATCTGTGATAGAGCACCCCTGGGTTCAATCCCCAGCACCCCCCACACACACACACATCCTTGTCTCTTGTCTCCTAATTTTCCAGAGAATTAAGCTGACATCAATTTTGTGAATACGCATATACTTCAGAATCACCACAGACAAATATTGCATAGATTCTAAAATGAACCAAGGTCTATTTAAGCCTCACATAAGGAAGTGTGTTATTAAGTTTCATGTTAATATGGGCCCTTGTAATGAAGTCTGAAGGACAGACTTCCAGAAACTGTATCAGAAAAGGTGTGATATGGGAGACACCTTAAAGCTCGTCTTGGGCAATTCCTCATATTATATCAGGCCAAAAAGCAGTGTTTTTCCATCGCATGGTATGGCCAGCCCCCTTACATCATTTTTAGGAATAAGAGGGAGATTAATCAATCAGTAACATCCTATGTCGTACCAAAGGGAAAAGTCTAGCATAATTTAATGGTTTTCAAGTCAGCTTACTGGGAAGTTATTTCACTTTATCAGGCTACAGAGACTGGGTGCCACAAATCCAAACGTGTCATATCAGGAAATGCTATTAAAGCAGATGTGTTTATCAAGGGCAGCGCCTGTTGATAGCTTGCCTGATTGAATGCTTCTTGCAGGTGAACTATTCATGTGGGAGAATCATCACATTGTTCAATAATGCAATCACCTTTTCACGAGTCCAGCTGTGTTTCATCAGATGAAAATTAGACTGTCCTCCTCTGATTCACCTTTCCTGCCCAGTCTCCATCTTCAGTGTTCACTCTCGATGTGATTTTATCATGAAGGCACAAAGGAATAACTTTCAGATTTCATACTGTAAAGAAATTATAATAAGACACCCGACTGTTACTACTAAATTTGTGCCACTCAAAGATGACAACCTTGTCATCTGTTTCTAAATACTGTGCTCAGTCTCTCAAACAATGTCACATAAAAAGTAAGCCAAAGGGGAAGGAGAAAAGATTACTCGTTCACCTTGTTTGTATAATAAAAGATTCAATCATTGCAGCAAATGCTAAACAAACAGGTGTTACTGGGTTAGTGAAGGGGACTTTCTTCATAAGTCCAAACTTACAAAATCAACAAATTAAGGAAAGTGTTATTAACATTTCAACATACATGATGTGCATGTATGTGCATGCACGCTGCTAGGGATTGAACCTGTTGGCATTCTACCTCTGAGCTACATGCCAGTCGTATTTTTATTTTTTTAATTTGGAAACAGGGTCTTGCTAGGTTGCTGAGAGCCTCACTAAGTTGCTGAGACTGGCTTTGAACCTGCAATCCTCCTCAAGTACTGGGATTATAGGCACATGCTACCATGCCCTGTCAATTCCTATGACTTTTAATATATGGGTTCATTGAGCCTCTATTCTGCCTTTGGATTCTTAATTGTGTGCATTTTGTGGACAGAACATTAATTCCAACCAGAATACTGAAAGTTAAAAAAAAACCTGGAAAATGAGGTTTTCAGGCTTTCAGCCCTGTGATACTAGGAAGAATATGAGTGTGGAAATAAATGCTGGTTATATATGTATATAATATATATTCTATACATTTATATATACATATGTACACTTTATGTACATATAAATGTATAGGTACATATAAATGCATATATTATATATACACATATATATACTTTAGATACAAATGGTCATAATATACAGTATATTCACACCACACACACATAGGCACACACCCCAGATAAGTTGGGCAGAGGGCTTCCTTTTGCTGCTTATCAACTGTCCTGGCCTGAGGCTGCACCATCCATTCAGGGTGTTTCCTGTATGGAATCATGTATGAACTCTCCCCTAGAGATGGTTATAACACTGCATTGTAAAAGGTCACCCCCTGCCTTCCTCATGAACTCTCTCAATATTGTCACAGTAAATCAGCAGAGCATAGTTCAAACAAACAAACAAACAAAAAAACATAAAACTGAGCCAGTGCAGCCTGGAGATTCAATTTCCCATTTATGAATTAGATGAAGAAAGCTTTTTCCCTAAGACTTTTTCTGGAGCAGCCAGCTGGCTTGCATTTCATGAGACAGTTCCAGCTTGTGCTCTTGTGTTTGCAGCTGAGTTGCCTGTTATTTGGCAACATTTCTTGATTATTCAACCTAAAGGGAAACAAAGAGAAACCACAGTCATGTCCCTCAATGAACATACATCCTGATTTGTTTTCTGGGCACTTATTAATCAGAAGAAACTTTACATACATTCATGTACATCATTAAAGTAAATATGGAAGGTAAGTGGCATTATCCTTATTTTACCAAAAAATGTAAAAGGAGAAATTAAATACCTTGAAAAACTCAAATGCCAGTCTAACTGCTGGTGGTGTAGAAACACATAAGTAATATATCCACACATTACTTAAGTGTGTAAGTGCTAAAAGGAGGCAAAGCCAAACAGAGGGGAGTTGGGTAAAGGTAGGTATACAAAAAAACAAAGTGGCTGAAGCAGATTAGTTCCCCAAGTTCTGTTAAAAAGCAAAAAACATAACATTTCAACAAAACCCTTACACAAATGCCTCTTGCACTTCAAACAGAATGTCTTTGTTAAGCATCCTTTTGTGTTTTCTAACATGCCATTTTTGCTTTAACAATGGAAAGTACTGTGCACTAAATTTTATACCATAGACACATAAAAGGCCCACGTTAATTAAGAATTAATCACTTTCAAGGAAACTTCAATGTCTATGTAATATGGAATCAATCTGATATGCCCAGAGTTGACAGAACTCAGCTACTGCAAAACATAAAAGTTCAAGCCGGGCATGGTGGCGCATGCTTGTAATCCCAGTACTTGGGAGGCGGAGACCGGAGGATCCAGGTTTGCAGCCAACCTCAGCTACTTAGTGAGGCCCTCCTGCAACTTCGTGAGACCCGGTTTCAGTAAAGGATAAAAAACAGGGCTGGGGGTGTAGCGCGGAGGTAGAACGCCCCTGGGTTCAATCCCCGGTACCGCCAAAAAAAAAAAAAAAAACATAAAAGTTCATCTTGCTTAGTATAGGTACTAACACTCCCCGGTTCTTGCCATTCACCAAATTTATAGATTGTATACACATACACACAAACACACACACACACACACACACACACACACACACACAATCACTGATCATATTTTCAGTCACTCCAGTTCTGCTACACTGAGAGCAGATGCAGTAAAAAATAAGTAGGAAACTGAACTATAACTTGGTAAATAAGACAACCAATATGGAAATTTTAGGCCCAAATCACTTTCTCATAAGCAGGAATTTTGTACTGCCTCAACTGCACGTGTGTGTGTGTGTGTTTGTGTGTGTGTGTGTTACTGGGGGTTGAACCCAGGGGCATTTTACCTCCGAGCTACACCCCCAGCCCTATTTTTATATTGTATTTTGAAACAGGGTCTCACTAAGTTGTGGAGGGCCTCACTAAGTTGCTGAGGCTGGCCTTGAACCTGTGATCCTCCAGTCTCAGCCTCCCAAGTACTGGGATTACAAGCGTGTACCACCAAGCCCAGCTTCAACTGCACTTTTGATATCAGCTATACCAACTTTAGTTTCCTTCAAGGCCTCTAGGCTTCTAATTCTTTAAAGCATATATAATATTGAATATAAAACCTGGCCTTGAAACAAAAAAGATCAATTAATAAATAATTGGCATTATATTTAAAAGCAAAAATTATTTCTTGCCTGGAAATGACAACCAAAAAAATTTTAAGGATAAACATAGTATCTTTGACTCAGCTGGCCCAAGAAGTAGTCTATTACCCAAACTTCGAAAGACTTAGCCTCTCCCTCTTTTAGAGAATGGTTTTTTTTTTTTTTTTTTTTTTTTTTTTGCGGTACCGGGGATTGAACGCAGGGGCGTTCTACCTCCGCATTACACCCCCGGCCCTATTTTTTATACTTTATTTTGAAACCGGGTCTCACGAAGTTGCGGAGGGCCTCACTAAGGAGAGAGAGAGAGAGACGGAGAGAGAGAGAGAGAGAGAGAGAGAGCGAGAGAGCTGAGGCTGGCCGCGAACCCGGATCCTCCGGTCTCCGCCTCCCAAAGTACTGGGATTACAAGCGTGCGCCACCACGCCCGGCTAGAGAATGGTTTTTGATGTTACCATGTTCATGTCATTCAAATGTTCATGTCCTAAACAAATCAAAGACCTAGGTATGATGGCCCATTACTCTACCTACATTTCTATGTCACCACAGGACATCAAAGGACTCACAGCCACAGGACAGTATTTCATAGTGTCTTCGATTCATCACAATAATTTTCATTTTAAAATGAAAACTTGGATCTAAACGATTTTAAAGTCCTTTTCAGCATTTACTGGTGGCTAATTTCAACATGAGTTTGACTAAAAACATTTTATGTAGCCAAAATCGCAAATTCAAGCAAGTAAAAGAAAAACAGGGAAAGTTATTTTCATGTCATATAGATGCAATTTCTAGAACTGAATATTGAAATTACTATTATTGGATTTTATTGTCCACCAAAAACTGCCAACCATGCTTCCAAGTAGAATAAAACATGGTTTGGCTAAAAGGAACAAGTGGCTAAAGATCTCAAAGATAATGGTTCTCAAAGGCATTCATTCCTGCCCTGGCTCCAATTATTACAACCATATTTAGTATGACCCCAACTCAATTCTGGCCATGTAGAAATAGAGTAGGTGTTTAATCTTTTGAGTTGAGAAAATAGCAACTCCACATTAATCAAATGACAAGACTCTTACCATAGTTATGATCTAAGTCAACCCAGGATAGGTAAACAAAAGCAAAAGAAGATAACCATAAGGCCTTGCCACAAAACTAATCATATCTTTTACTGAAGCTGCCCAAATAGATGCCACCAAAGAGGTTCATGATTATGATAGATGTTTAAAGAATTTTCCTTAAAATGGCATTACCTGGAAGTCACTAAAGAGTCACACTTTGTCTCTTAGTCTTTGAACTTTCTCAATGACTAAGTCCTAATGTAATTATCTCCTTATAACTGTAGATAACTGCATCTGTATCTCTGAGATTTAATCACATATTATTTTGTACCATAATTAATTGTTCTGGACCTACCCACTACCTTCATTCACCATAGCAAGAGCTATCTTGTCCTGTTCCTTTCCCCACAGATATATGTCCTCACACTCCCTAGGGGTATAATCACTCAACGGTATTTTATAAACAAAAATCTCAACAACCAAAACACATATTTTAATTGCTTTACTTCTTTTCTAATCTCTAAAATACCTATTTTAATGTTCTGTTTCCTGTTCTTTAATATCACCAAATCTTTAATATGACATCAAGAAGAAATATGTTAAGCAAATTTAAAGATTTTTCAAATCACAAATTTTATTTCAACATGTATGATAATTGCCGACTTCCTTTGTTCCGAATATGAACTTAAGCAAGTGACATTTACCTCCGGTTCTCAAGGAAACATCTTTGCATGAATGTTTAAAGTCTGAATGTCATCTACTAATAAGATTTGAATCCCCATTATTTAATCTTCTACCATGAGTCCTGCTCCTCCAGCTTGCTAATTACCTCTCCTGTGCAGGCCTTCTTCTTCCTTGCGGATTCCTCAAGGACAGGGGCAACATTTTATTCCTAGGGACTCACAAGACTGGCATAATAAATGTTTGTTGAAGATTTGCCCTATCAGTTTTTTTCCTTTTGGTACTGAGGATTGAACCCAGGGGCATTGTACCTCCAAGCTACAATCCCCTGCCTTTTTTATTTTGAAACAGGATCTCATTAGGTTGCTAAGGGCCTCCCTAAACTATACTGAGGCTGGCCTCGAACCTGTAATCCTCCTATCTCAGCTTCCTAGTACTGGGATTACAGGTGTGTGCCACCACGCCCTGCTAAGGTGTGATTTGGTTTGGATTTCAAACCAAACCAAATTTGAAATTCACCTCAATAGAATAATGGTAATTAGATCAACTCAGTAATTACCAGCCTACACTTTCTTTTTTATATACTTTTATTGGTGCATTATAGTCTCATATCACAATGTAGTTCATAGTGATAGTGACATATATGCACACAGCACTTGGTGCAGCCCACACTTTCTATCCAAAAGATAAAATGGGAAAGCTTTACTCTACTTTCCCTGGAAAAAATGAAAAGTAGTACAAAAACATGAGGACAAATATTACAGCATGCAAAATAACATTCAAACACCATTACTAAAGTCATCTAGTTGTGTGAGACTGGTGGTAAAGGTGCCCAAAATTTAAGGTGACATTTTGTAGAACCAAGTTCATTTTTAAAATCACAAAAATGTGTACTACCTGCCCTATTACACACATAGAGAATTAATTCTGGTGTACAGTGGAATGTACTCTTCCACAGAAGCGTTACATGAGGTACCATTCTACTGGACTTGGGGCAGGGAAGATCAGCCAGGCATGCAGACCAAGATTTGGAGAGAGTGTCAGATCTGGTAGCTGTGGCTACCATTTCAACCAGAAAGAAATTTAAGAATCTATTCTTTAAGTGCCCATTAGGGGCCAGGTGTGGTGGTGCACACCTGTGATTCCAGATACTTAAGACTGAGGCAGATGGATAACAATTTTGAGGCCAACCTTGGCAATTTAGTGAGACCCTGCCTCGAAATAAAAAATAAAAAAGGCTGGGGATGTTGCTCAGTGGTAAAAATGCTCTTAAGTTCAATCTCTACTACTGCACACACACACACACACATAAAAAAAACCCATTAGGTCTCTGGTAAATAAAATAATAATGACCTCTGCACTACCACTAAATATGTCCACATATCCCAATCCATGGAATGCCATCAAATTTCTTAATATGACATCAAGGAGAAATATGTTAAATAAAGCTAAAGATTTTTCAAATTACAAATTTTTATTTTGACATGCATTATAATTGTCAACCTTCCTTGTTCCAAATATGAACCTATGCAAATGACATTTACCTCCAATTCTCAAGGACATATTTTTGCTTGAATGTTCATGTATTTTTTCACATGGCAAAAGAGATTTTGAAAATGTGATTAAATTAAGTCTCTTGGGATTGGGTCATTATCCTGGGTCATCCAAGTGGGCCCAAAGTAATCACAAGGGTCCTTAAAAGTGGAAGAGGAAGGCAAAAGCATAAGAATCCGAGAAGGAGATGCCATGGTGGAAAGAGTCGTAGTGATGAAGGTTGAGGAAGACTTGACTGGCCATTGCTGGCTTTGAAAATGGATGGGGCCATCACCGAAGGAATACAAGCAGCTTCTAGAAGTGAGAAGAGGCAAGGAGCAGACCCTCCCCTAGAGTTTATAGCCCTGACACACCCTGATTTTAGCCCAGACTCCTGACTTCTCAAACTATAAGATACTAAATTTGTATTATTTTAAGTCACTGTATTTGTGGGAATTGGTCACAGCGGCAATAGGAAACTCCAAGATCACTAAGCCCTGCAAAGCTCTGGTTCAAATACTAGAGAGTCACGTTGTGATCATCACAGTAAGAGACTTACTGCACAATTCATACCTAGAAAAAGTCAATGTGGGAGGAAGAGATGGAGAGAGGGGAGAGGGAAGGGTAAATCTAATTTGGCAGGTTCACACAAATACTAGGGTTTCTTAAAATTCAAGGCTTATAAAGATTTTGTAGAAATGGGCTAAGAGAAATATTATGAAACCGGGTAAGTAATTCAAATTTTTTAAAATTAAAAAAGTTTCTAAAATGAGGTAAAAAAAAGAGGGGTTACAAACAGCCTCACTCTGTAGATCTAAGCATTATAGTGAACTGTGATCTCTTTAGGGGCATGTTTCAAATTTTATTATTTTTTCTATATACTAATGACTTAGGAGAGTAACACAAAGTAGGACTAAGTAAGTATTTTTTGCATAAATAAATATAGGATGTAGAGAAGGAGGTCCTATAGAAGTAGATAGCATTATAAAATAAAAGGTCATTCATTTATCCGGCAAATATTTATTGAGTGCTGATTTTGTTTCATGTGATAAAGTATTTAAAATATATATATTTCCTATTATGAAGCTTCAAAAATTATACATCCCTTAAGTACCCTACAATCTTTAAGCATCTTTGAACATCACTATTCTAAACAGATATGGTTTTGTTGGGGTGAGTCCTCTGCTAAGTTTTAATTGTATAAGTTACATTTCAATGTGTCTAGTTTTTACATTCTTAAAAATGTGAATTATTTGAGGCCAGGATTTTCTTTTTCTCACCTTGTACCAA
Organism: Glis glis; assembly: GCA_004027185.1. Classification (NCBI taxonomy): domain Eukaryota; kingdom Metazoa; phylum Chordata; class Mammalia; order Rodentia; family Gliridae; genus Glis; species Glis glis. The sequence goes on from PVJS01002238.1 coordinate 12,225, forward strand.
TGGAGTTTGTTTGTTTATTTATTTATCTTTGTGGAACTGGGCATTGAACCCAGGGGTGCTCTGATACTTAGCTACATCTCCAGCCCTTTTCATTTTTTATTTTTAGAGATAGGATCTCACTAAATTGCCCAGACATGTGTCACCATACCTGGTATAAATTATTTTAAATAGCATTTTTCAGACTATTAAAAAATTAGCTAGGTACAGTGGCACACTACTGTAATCCTAGCTACTTGGGAAGCTGAGGCAGGAGGATCTCAAGTTCAAGGACAGCCTAGGCAACTTAATGAGACTCTGTCTCAAAAATAAAAATAAAAAGGGCTAGGATCTCAGAGGTATAGCAACCTGGAGGTTCAATCCCCATTACCTTAAAAAAAATAAAAATAAAAGTTCCCAGTCTACAAGCAGCTAATTCTCTAAGGAAATCCCGTGCCTCTAGTTCCAGGGCTTTTCTTACTCCCAAGAGGATGAATCACATGGAAAAAGTCCAAGCAATATAGTGGGAGAGGGTGCCCTAAGTACAAAGAGAAAACAGAAAGCTTTTCAAGGTAATGAAAGAAGTGTGACCAGGTTTTATTGAACATCATGGATGGGAATAACTAACAAGAGCACACATTCTCCTAGGCCCTCAGTAAGGCAGGGACCTTGCTACACTCACGTGGAACCCCCAGTGGGGTGAGCAAAAGACATGCGCTCAATAGGTGAACCTCTGATGGTCCAGGCCTGGGCCAAATTCTTCCCAGAGATGAACTTATTTCCTTATTTCCACTATGAGCCCTGGAGACATGTGAGTTCTAATCCACTTCTGGTTTTGGTGATGGTCAAGAGTCAAACAGATCAGGATTTGGTTGATAGTTTAGCCATCCTTATTTATTTATTTATTTATTTATTTATTTATCTATTCATTTATTCATTTATTTTAGTGTGGTACTAGGGATTGAACCCAGGGGCATTCTACTCTGGGCTACACCCCCAGACTGATTTCATTTTTTATTTGGAAACAGGGTCTCACTAAGTTGCTGAGGCTAGCTTCAAACCTGTGATCCTCCTGTCTCAACCTTTCAAGTACTGGGATTACAGGCATGTGCCACCATGCCCGGCTCATCCTTTCTTTCTAACCTTTGCCGTGGCAGCTCTCACTGGCCAACAGTCATAGCTGGCAACTGCAGCTCGTCGCTGCCTGGGGCAAACTGAAGCAGAGACAGAGTGTTGGAGCATGTTACAGATTTAGAAAAAAAGGCCAAGGGGGAAAGAACCCTTACTGGTAGTATCTAGTGACTTGGGCTGGAATAAATTTCAAAGGAATTTTTTTTTTAATTAAGAAAAGTTCGAATGTCAGCCTCAGGAAACATTATGAAGTGGACACAATGTTTATAATCCTTCCCAGGCCTCCTCTTGGCTCTCTCCTGTCCTCCCTCCTTGTGCAGCTTCCTGTGTCACACCTTGCAGCGAGGGCCTCCCCCCATGGGAAGTGGCCATTAATTCCCAGTTGGCTGGAAATTCTCTGGTCAACAACTGTGCTATAACTGTCTGCAACACAGGGTGTTCCTCCCAAGGAATCCTAGCCTTTACCATGCAATATATGGAGAACTTTCCTTAGCCTGGAGAAACAGCTTAGCACATGGGATTCTCACCAAAGAGGCTTCTCAACCAGCAGGAATCTTGTTTCAAATTTGATAATAGCCACCTCTCTGGAAGTCATGTTCATGTAAATGTAACACTCCAGGAGTCAGATATAGAACATCAGAGCATGCAGAGATCAAATAAGTACCAGAAGATTCTCTCTGTTGACTTGCAAATGAACCAGGTGTCACAGGAAGAGTGAAACCATATTATGCCACACATGCTGCTCTAGTGTGGGTTTTCTTTTTTTTCCCCCTGCACATCAAGTTCAATTTTGGAAGACCCAACAAACATCCCAAAAGTGCATCATGCTTCTGTAAAGTTACTATTTTCCTGCTTACGAAGATGTTCTTCTTTCACCCTTGGAAAGCAGTCTAATAGAATTTCACTGTAGTATTATGGACAGCACTGCCAAGGGTATATTTTTAGTCTCCTTTAGAGACTTCAGTACATCTCTATACCAGAATCACTGAATTCTTATATAGATTACATAAATGGCTTTTTAAGAAGTGATACAAAGTAGTTTTCAAAAAGATGCAATCCATGTAAATGTTACTGTCCCTGTATATGATACTATGCTGACCCAAGATATACCAGTTATTAGAAAACTCAATTTGGGAAATAATTTCTATAATATAAATGGCATCATCTTCCTTATGGCTATTATTGTAGCAACGGTGCACATGACCTGAGATTAACTCTCCAATCCCTGAAAAGAGGTTCATTAGTGGGACAGGGTTATTTAGGTGGGTGGTTTGTCATTATGTCTAAGATGACACTTAACACAATCGTTTTTATGACTACCTACACTAGAGAGGCTATTTTAAAACCACAACTGGGAAAAGATAAAACCATGGACTGCAATCATTGTGACTGTTGCTTGTCATTTTAGATCTATTCTTTTGTTGGTTGCCACTAGCAACAAGAAAATTAAGCTAAAGGAATTTTAATCAAATAAATACTGCTTTGTACCTATGGGTCACACATTCTGGTGCATCAAGAAACCGGCAAGTTCAACGGAAATCAATAATCTGAAAGAGGAAATCTATGGGTGGAACTTTAAAAGCAATCTTAAAACAACAATCATCAATCATAAAGATATGGTTGTTGCAGCTAAGAAAAATAACCTCCATTGAGCTCATAAGCATCTTTCTATTCTGCAGCATGTGGAACAGTGAGATTTACTTCTCTAGCCCTCATAAACAAAGGCAGAGATGAAATGAAATATCCAGCATTTGAACCAGAAATTGATCTAAACTCCAGCAATGCTGATGGCAATCCTGGAGGTTTTATTTGAACACAGCGAAAATAAGAGGCACCTTGTAAGACAAAACCTTCATTAAAAAAATCTTAATACCACAATAATGATATAACTGAAGCTTAATGAAGCATTTACTGTGCCAAGCAGTGTGCTAGATGCTTGCATATCTTAATTTATTTAATACTAATGTGTCTGTAGATATGACTGATGATAAATCTTTTTCTTTTTTCCCTCAGTGGGGAAGCAGAAACTCTAAGGGGTTAAGTAATTTGCCCAAAGTCAGATAGCGATACATGGCAAGGAAGAGTGGAGGCTGGTTTTGTGCAACTTCAAAGACCTTGCTCTTTTCATTCTGCCATACTGGTTCTCTGAAAATGCAGAAAGTTACTAATCATTCACAGTATCTTGTATTAAAGGGTCAAGGAGGGTCTCCTCTGTGCCAGGCACTTCACATACATAATCTCTCCAAAAGCACACTGTAACCTTGCGAAGTAGGTATTTAGAATAGTGACATTTAAACCCATTAAGGGACTTAATTGGGATTACAGAAATACTAGGTGGCACAGCTGGCATTTGAAACCAGATCTGTCTGACTCAAACACATGTTCATTCTGCTCTCCCACCCCACCTCCTACAAAGTAGAGCCTTTACAGAACGCTGGTACTGGGGAATTGAACACAGATCATGAGGCGTTCTTATTGAATGTGGTTAGGTTTCAGAGGATAGTATTTGACCTATGGCATAGCCAAATCTCCTTCCACCTCCAGTGAAAAGAGAGCCATGACTACATAATAAAACTTTGATGAAAATTCCTAAACAACAGAGTTCAGAGGGCATCTGGGTTGGGAACTGTACGCTGTGCTTGGAGAATGGCTTTGTACCTCCACATCCCACCTGCTAGACCTTGCCCTTACACCCTTTCCATTTAGATGATCCCAAGTTGTTTCTTTTATAATAAAGCAATAATTGTATGTAAAGTGCTTTCCTTAGTTCTGTGAGTTATTTTAGCAAATTATGAACTTGAGGGGGGGTCATGGGAACCCCCAAATTTGTAGTTGGCTGAGAAGTATGGGTAGCCTGGAGACTCTATTTGCAACTGGTGATAGAAATGGGGGCAGTCTTGTGGGACTAACCTCTTTACCTTATGGAATCTGGCACTAACTCCACATAAAAATGTGGAAATGAATTGCTGTGCCCAGTTGGCAGAAGAGAATTGGAGAACCGGTTGGTGTTAGAAAAAGTCACAAGCCGGGGCGTGGTGGAGCAGGCTTGTAATCCCAGTACTTTGGGAGGCGGAGACCGGAGCATCCGGGTTTGCAGCCAGCCTCAGCACGCGTGCGTGTGCGCGCACACTCTCTCTCTCTCCTCTCTCCTCTCTCCTCTCTCTCTCTCTCTCTCTCTCTCTCTCTCTCTCTCTTTCTCTCTCTCTACCTAGTGAGGCCCTCTGCAACTTCTTGAGACCCGGTTTCAAAATAAAGCATAAAAAAAAAAATAGGGCGGGGGGTGTAGCGCGGAGGTAGACCGCCCCTGCGTTCCATCCCCGGTACCGCAAAAAAAAAAAAAAAAAAGTCACAAAACAGGTCGACTATTTTGATTTATATTTTCTGTTTTGTGTTCCACTTGAATATTTCTATTGATCTATCTCCAAGTTGCCTGACACTTTCCTTTGTTAAACAAAATTCTTCTTCGCCATCATTTGAAACCATATTAATCACTTTTCAAGACCTAGTTCATTGATTTTCAGGTCTTCAGAGAATTTCCTGGATTCCCACAGGTGGACCTGACCATTTCCTCTTTTGCTGCCCCTTCTATATCCTACCTACATTTTTTTTTTTTTGCGGGGGTGGTACTGGGGATTGAACCCAAGGGCATTGTACCTCTGAGCTACACCCCCAGCCCTATTATACTTTTTATTTTGAAACAGCGTCTCACTAAGTTGCTGAGGGCCTTGTTAAGTGGCTGAGGCTGGCTGTGAACCTGTGGTCCTCCTGTCTCAGCCTCCCAAGTACAGGGATTACAGGCGTGCACCACCACACCCAGCTCTGTGCATTTATTTCTCCTGGTACCTCCAACCTCATTATTAGGTTACAACCCCATCTCTTCCTCCTAATTGTCTCTGTCCTCCTGGTGCTGTGGATTGTTCTCCTAACACTGTGATTAATTCTTTTCCTTGGGAATCTTTTTTTAAAATCTCATGACATAATCCATTGTGCATGTATGTCACTATCAACATGATTTACATTATGATGTGAGACTATAATGCACCAAAAAGTATATTAAAAATAATAAAATAAAATAAAAATAAAAATATTTAAAAAAAAGACGTACAACCAGTCCCTAGAATAAAATATTTTTGTTGTTGTTGCCAGATGTTAATAATTCTATTCTCAAAATTCATCTAACTGAAAGATTTACTAGAGAAGCCCCTCTCCAGAAAACCCCTAACAACAGCAGATCCTTTGTCAAGACAGTGCCTTGTCGCTACTAGATTGAATTGAAGTCCATATCAACGGAAATAATTTAATCAGAATGAGGGATTCTGATTCCAGCAAAGACGAGTGTGTGGTACTCCCTGAGAGGTTGTGAAATTGGTAGCAAAGTATTTGACATTCCGAGGGTTACAAAACAACTTGCTGATGTTCACTACATGTATGCCTAGGACAGGTTTCCTAGCCCATTCAAGCATGCAGCAGGTGCAGTAGATAAAGATAAAAATTATTAGAGAACAAAGGCTCTAAGTCAAACAAACCTCAGTCCCAGGTCTTCTGCTGATTAGTTGCAAGGCCTTGAAGATATTCCTTAATCTCTTTGCTACTACTTTATCTATAAAATATGAATAATGGTACCCAATTTGGGCCATTCTTATAGGTACTTAAAATCAGATACCTAAAGCACTTGATGAAGTTTGTATTAAACAAGTAAAAACCATTAATGTTCCTGTTTTTATTAACACTATCATTGGTATTTTTATTTATAACATACATCTAGTCAAGTTCATTGGAAACAATGTTATAGTAAGGTAGATTTGGTAGCTATCCTTAACTATATTGCCCAACTTAAGTCTTCCAAGTTTTATTCATTCTAGCTATACTTTGGGTTTAAAAGTCAATATATATGGAGGGAATTTCAGACCAAAAAAAAAAAAAATTCTCCAGGACTACATTGCCACAATAGGAAAAGGTTTCATTTACCAAGCACCGAGCATGATGTAGGCACTCTGTGCTATGTACGTTCATGCATTATCTAATTTAATCTTTACAACAACCATTTAAGGTAGGGGCTTTTGCAAATGAAGAAAACAAAGCCTTTGTGAGAGGTTAAGCAACGTGCTTAAACTCACACAACAAAATGCAAAGCCTGGATTCAAAAGCATATTTCTGGAGCCCTTGCTCCCTTGTGAGCTATACCTTCAACCCTATTTTATTCTTTTTTTTTTTTCTGGTACTGGGGATTGAACCCAGGGGCATTCTACGTGCCATACATGCAACCCTATTTTTTATTCTTTATTTTGAAACAGGGTCTCACTAAGTTGCAGAGAGCCTCAGCTACTAAGTAAGTAGAGGCTGGCCATGAACCCAGATCCTCCGGTCCCAGTCTCCCAAGTACTGGGATTACAAACTTGCACCACTGCACCCGGCTCTTTTTATTCTTTATTTTGAAAGAGAGCCTTGTTAATTGCTGAGGCAAGCCTCGAACCTTCAATCCTCTTGTCTCAGACTCCCAAATACTGGGAGTACAGGCATGAGCCACTGTGTCCGACTTGCTTATCCTTTTTATTACCACTCAGTACTATTTCCCAAATGATCCAAACCCTCTGTTGTTCTCTAGACCTCCCACTGGCTCACTTGGAGACCAATCCGGTGTTTGCACCTGCTAAACTACCAAGCCAATGTGGACCAGAAAAGAAAGTACCTTGACATCAGGAAACCATACCATTTTAAAGGTGCTACAAATTAAAGTTTCTTTTACTTTCTGGGTTTTTGTTTGTTTGGGTTTTTGGTTTTTTTTTTTTTAAGACTGGGGTCTCGTATGTTGCCAAGACTTGTATCAAATTTGTGGGCTCAAGTGACCCTCCCAATTCAGTCTCCCAAGTAGCCAGGACTACAGGCGCGTGCCACTGCATCAGCTAAAGTGTGTAATAAGCAGGGGGCCCGCATATTGGGAGGCATTCACAGTCTGTACACTAGGATTAGCTTTACTCCCAAGTACTTTGCTATGGTCCTCACTAATCCGCCCAACAGTTCTCCTTACCAGTTGTCCCTGCCCCTTTTTACCAACAGAGAGAAAACAGAGGTGGCTTCTACCCACAGACCTCCCCATTCAAAAGGCAAATCATCCTCAGGGCCAGTAAAGGGCTGGTTCTCAGTTCCATCAGAATTCCTTCCATTTAGGTTGCTTCAGTTTAATGAGTGAGAAACTTCAGGATGAAAGGGAAGAACAATAGATAGTGACGTCTGTCACAGAGATCACATTTTCAAATTTATTTGGGAACAAGAAGTCAGCATTCTAACTGAGGACATGTGAACTGAATTTTACCATTCTTACCCCCAAAATAACTAAAACTTTTAAAAAGTGGCCTATGTTCTTTATTAAAAATTAATATAAATATCACTCCTAAAAGGCATGCTGTAGCAAAGCTATATAATCAAAACAAAAAATTTTTAATTGAGCTTTGGTCATGAAAGGTATGTTGGTTTAATTCCTAAATTTTTGGAGCATATGTGTGCCTAAGTAATATGAGATGAAGTTGTAATATTTAAGCTTTAATAAACCCTTCCTGAGAAACTAATACTACTCTTCCTGAAAAACGATCCCTACAATGATCATTTGCAATTATTCAGAACTATTTGTAGACCCACTAATTCCAAGAGAACTCTTACATCTCTTGCTATGAATCATGTAGCCTCTAAGTTTCCAAATAGCACAGAAAAGCAATATGTGTATATATGTGTGTGTGTATGTGTGTGTGTGTATAGATAGATATAGATATAGATACAGATGTGTGCATATGTTTGCGTATATACATGTATGTATATTTGTGTATGTATG
>PVJS01002238.1:20257-33133 GCA_004027185.1 Glis glis
CAGGGAGAGAGAGAGAGAGAGAGAGAGAGAGAGAGAGAGAGAGAGAGACAGGAGACAGGGAGAGAGAGAGCGAGAGCTGAGGCTGGCCGCAAACCCGGATCCTCCGGTCTCCGCCTCCCAAAGTACTGGGATTACAAGCGTGTGCCACCACGCCCAGCTCCTCTAGCCCTTTTTTAAAATTATTTTTTATTTTGAAATGGGGTCTTGCTAAGTTGCTGAATGTCTCACTGTATTTCTGAGGCTGCCCTCAAACCTGCAGTTCTCCTGTCTCAGCCTCCCAAGTACTGGGATTATAGATGTGTGCCACCCCACAAGCTTGATTTATATTTTTAGTGGCTTCCATCAACAAAATAAGAAGTATGGTGCAAGAAAATCAATAGAAAATTCACAATTCACAGAATGTTCCGTAAACTAAAATAGTTTCAAAGTTCAATATTTTGGGTTTCCAAAATGTGAAAATATCCTATAAAATTATTTATAGATTATAGTATATGGAGGAAAAGAACTAATCCATCTAATACACTGCCCTTGAAAAATAAGGACTGACAATGGATGGTGAATAAGGTATAAATGACCTGAATACAATAGTTTTCCATCTTTTTAAGATATATAGAAATGGTACCTTCTTAATTAAGAAAAGAACACTTTCCCAACCTACACAAACACACCCCAAGGTGTGGTAAACCAAGATGCGGTAAACCAGACCACCATATACAGTTGTATATTTTGTGCACTGCTTAAATAGGCCTGACCAACGTGACAAGTGGGATTGGAAATCTAAAGTCTATTTGCCTAGCTGGATTCCAAGATTCTGTGGAGCCAGGTTGGAGAGAATCCACCTGCCCAGTGGGTGCCTTTTGCTAATTTACCCACCTGCAGGGAGAGCTTTTTCTTTCTTTTTTTTTTTTTTTTTTGCGGTACCAGGGATTGAACCCAGAGGTGTTCTACCTCTGCGCTACACCCCCAGCCCTATTTTTTATACTTTATTTTGAAACCGGGTCTCACAAAGTTGCAGAGGGCCTCACTAAGTAGCTGAGGCTGGCCATGAACCAGGATCCTCTGGTCTCCGCCTTCAAAGTACTGGGATTACAAGCGTGCGCCACCATACCCAGCTAGGGAGAGCTTTTTCTAATATACCAAAGGTCATGTAGAGGCTGACTATGGCCTCTACATGATCTATGAAAAGATCACATTCTTTATGATATGATATTACTTTGCTTAATTTCTTACATGTTTAATTTATTCAGCAAGTATTTATTGAGTCTCTGGGCTGTGTCAGATACTGATATAACCAGGAACAAAACATAGCACCTGACCACAGGAGATTTTTTTTTTTTTTGCGGTACCGGGGATTGAACACAGGGGCGTTCTACCTCCGCGCTACGCCCCCGGCCCTATTTTTTATACTTTATTTTGAAACCGGGTCTCACGAAGTTGAGGAGGGCCTTACTAAGGAGAGAGAGAGAGAGAGAGAGAGCTGAGGCTGGCCGCGAACCCGGATCCTCCGGTCTCCGCCTCCCAAAGTACTGGGATTACAAGTGTGCGCCACAACACCTGGCAGGAGATTTTAATCTAGGGACTTTGGAGACCATAACCAGATACCAATGCAGTTATTTTGTGGGGCTCTGTTCCTAAAATTGCCATCACTATTAAAACTAAATCTGGCAGAATTCAGATCTAGTAGCACATCTGGAAGGATCTAATTTTCACAACAAACCAGAACTCCCATGTAAACACCTGCTCCAACAATGAACGTTTCTCTCCAGGAACTTCAATCAATTACTTGGAAAACACTGTTGTATCCCTGGTATCTGGGAAATTGTAGAATTTTCTATCACTTCCACAATTTGAAGACTCTAGAATTAGCTGCTCTAGTTCTAATACAAACTCCACCTTCTATTAGTATATCACCTATGGCAGGTTCTGTGCCTCAGTTTCTCCTTTGTTAAATATGGATTATATTTATATTACAAAACTGCTATTAAAACTAAATGAAATACATTAATAAATGTTCTATATATTTGCATCATTTTTAAAGTCTGCAAATCTAATGCTGCTGGTAAGTCTGATTTTATGGTTTTAGGTTGTTTGAGGCTTGTTTTATGTTTTGGTTTGGTTTGTACATTTATATCCTCCCTTATTTTCACAATTCTAAAAAAAATTTTTCTTTACTTCATGAGCCTTTTACAAATACCATGTAGTTGAGGGCTGATTTTCTGAATCTGAAGAGTATAGAGTAATGGTAAAAGTGTTGGTTCTGAAATCCTCCAGATCCATCTTCAAATTAATGTGTATATAAGGTTGTGTTTCCTTTTCTCCCTGAAAAGCTACTGTTAAGCCAATAATGTTTTGGTGGTTTTTTTCACGGTTTGGGTGGGAATACAGTAATTTGTGTAATTGTAAACAATTTACTTAAATTCCTTAAATCATTGTTCATTTATAAACCTATTTTCCCATCAGTCTATTTCTTAAAGTTGATATAGTGAATGAAAATGTAAATAAAGTGCCTGGCATAGTACTTGGCATGATTTATACATGTTAGTCATTAACAATTTGTATCTGTATTTTTCATTGAGTGATTGAAATATAAACAGGTTCCCTTTCTCTGCAGTAAAGCATAAACCAGCCAAAGGGTCTGTGGTTAGAGGAATCGCTATCACTGCTTTTTTTCTTTTTAAGGAAATATATTATGAGATTACACAGCTCAAATTTTGGCATTTATATATAAGTAATGGATTGCTGTGGCATGAAGGCTATTTTGACAGGATGAGGATAGAGTCCCAAGCAAATTCACAGATTAACCCTCTAGAAATCATCCCTGGAAATCATCCTTAAGGGAGTGATTTCTAGACTGAGACCTGGAAGGTGAACAGGAGTTAGCCAGGTAAGCACAGGGGAGAGGGACCTGCCAGCAAGGGAAACAAGATATGCCAAGTCCTGAAGGTGAGAAGGAGCTCCACGTGTTTATTAATTAAGGTTTACCATATTTATAGAACATGCCGCATATATGAACTTAAGTGATGAATATACTTCCTTCTGGCTTAGGGGAATTGTTCTTAAATCACAGAGCTTTGGATTCATAAATAATTTAGAATCAAATTAAACTCTTTCCTTTTTGAGATAAGGAAATCAAAGTCTGGAGATGAAAGGGGAGAGGGAGAGACAGAGAGAAGGGAGATGACATGATAGGCACCTATTATATGTCAGGCAAGAGACATTATACCCATATAATAGATGAGGAGGCTATGACATAGAGATGTTAAATGTCTTACTCAAAGTCACAGCTCTAGTAAGAGTTGAGCCAGAATTCAGATCCAGATCTACAGTTCTCCAAAATTTAGGATTGTTTTCACTATACCCCTGTGGAACTTGTATGGGTCCACCCACATGTGAACTTATCTCTACAATGGCATTGAAATTACTTATTTGCATCTTTATTTCTGCATTAGCCTATAAATTTCTGAAATTCTTTTTCTATTTACAAGCCCACTTCCTGGAAGATTAATGAATCCAACAAGATATTGGATGGATGGGTGGATAGATGGATGGATGGATGGACAGTTGAGAGATTACTTGAATGGATTTTTCTAAGGGCTTATCCAATTACCTTTCAAGAGTATTGTGATGCTCTCAAATGTATTTCTAAATCTTACTAATCAACTACATTTCAAAAATTCAACAAAAATCTACCATAATTTTAGATCAAAAAATGTAAAATGGAATGGTTCTTGATAAAGTAATAAATGGTAAGAACCAGGAATAGACATCCTGCCCACATCATAAGTTTCTTGCAGGTACTGTTCATGGCCAATTCATTAATTTGTCCCTAATATTTGACCTCTCAACATATTTGTATGCATATCCTGAAAGTCGAATCAGCCAACAGTCCTGTGTGGCTGGCCCTTTAAATAATAGAAGCTAAGTCCAATTCTGAAACTAACATTTTCTGGTGAACAAATAATTCTAGTCTTAGCCTCAGAGGAAGAGGAGAACTAATGTTTTACCACACAAAGAATCATCTTTTACCATTTTCATACTGATCCAATGATGCTATCAGAGGTTAAATTAAATGTTAATTATGGGCAGGAATGGTAAGGAAAATATTTAGCCACTGATACAAATAGACACCATCTATTCAGAGCAGTTGACACAGCTCACCAGACATCAGAGTAAGTCTCTACCACTGCCTATATGTTGGAGAGTTGTTCCTATGCAATCAGGGAAATTCAAATCAAAACTACATTGAAATTCCATCTATCTCCAGTGAGAATGGCAACCATCAAGAATACAAACAATAATAAACGCTGGCAAGTATGTGAGGAATTAGAAGAATGTATACACTGTTGGTGGGACTGCAAAATAGTATAACCACTATGGAGAGCAGCAGTATGGAAGGAACCTCAAAACATTAGGAATGGAACCACCATATGACCCAGCTATACCACCCCTTGGTATTTTTCCAAAAGCATTAAAGTCAGAATACTACAGTGATACATTCATATCCATGTTTATTGCAGCACAATTCAAAATAACCAAATTATGGAACCAACCTAGGTGTCTGTCAACAGATGAATGGATAATGAAAATGTGGTGTATATATATATATATATATATATATATATATATATATATACAATGGAATTTTACTCAGCCATAAAGAAGAACAAAATTGTCACTTGTAGGAAAATGGATGGAACTAGAGAATATTATGCTAAGTGAGATCAGTCAGTCTCCAAAAGTCAAGGGTTATCTGTTTTCTCTAATATGTGGAAGCTAGAGAGAAAAATAGGAAACAAAAAGGACTTTAAATAAATGAGGAGAGTGACCAGTAGAATAGTAGAAGGGGATAGGGGGAAGGAGGTAGAGATGGAAAAAGGAAGAACTGATGAAAGAAACAATTCAAATCATGCTGTGCCTATGTATGAAGGTATTACTACCAGCCACACTATTATTTATGGGGAGGGGTGGTGAGCAGGGTGGGAACTGAAGGGAAGCACACCAAGACCTGTGAGCATGTTCATTTGTATGACTTTGAACCTCACTATGATGTATAATTACAATGCACCAATAAAAGTATAAAAAACTCAGAGAAGACACTAGTGTAAACAAAAACCTGTCCAATGCCAACTGTAGGACATAAATATCAGCTCTACTCCAGGTCCTTAGAAACAAAAAGCAGAGATGTGGGTTGAAGAGCAAGGGAAGGTTGATAAGATAGAAAAGGACCATAGAAGGAGGCTATACTGTATAGATTTGGTTTTAGAAACAGGATTAAATGTAATTTCTAGAACTGAACTGCATAATCCACATCAATATTGTAGCAAGAAATAGAGGTTACTAAAACACAGAGCATGAATCAGCTTCCATATTTGGTAATAAATAATCTGAGTGCTGACCTTGAAGTCTTGCCAAATGATGGGATTGGTCCAATGGTTTGGGGGTTAAACTGAACCTCAGGTTGAACCAGATTACCTGGTTTAGTTGTGAGGAAAGGAGAAAACCATTCTGATTTTGAAAACAATATCAAACGTGTTAGCATATCTAGCTTCCATTTTGCTGTCTTCCTTTTTTATTTTTATTTTTTTATTTTTTATTTTCTGTCTGAATTACCTAGTGTCAATCTCCATTACTGCAATCAGAGAATAACTGATTCCTTTGTCTTGTTCTGGACACAACGTCCCTACTAATTCTAACTAATCTCATTAGCTCTTAGAACAATCTATTGCTTACTTGAGTGTTTCCGCAGATGTTCATATAATTTGGGATTTAGTTCCAAAATATTTTAATGCAAGATAATGGAGAAAAGTTAGCAAGATTAGGCTATGTAAGTAATGGGTTTTGCCACCCTCCTGTGACTTTTCATGCAAGAGGACATTGTTGCTTATTGACCACTGCCAAGTTCTATCTTCTTTTATCTTGCAACACCATTCCTCAGTTCATGCTGCTTTTTCTCCCAGAAATGCCCTTCCTCACATCTCCTACTGTAGAAATCATACTTAGCCTTAAGGACAGATGTGAATATCAGCTCTGCAGAGTCTTCCTTATTTCCCAAGATAGAGCTAATCACCCCACGTCTGGGATTCCTGGCAAGGCCATTGCTTTGGAATACTGCCTCAGTGTGCCTTGAACGATAGGTAATTGTGTTCCTCAAATAATTCATCATGAGTTATGCAGGACTATAATTAATATTAAAAGTTATATTTTATGGTTCCTTGGCAAAAAGGTGAGCATATTAATATTTTATATTAAAATGTTTGCTTTGACCTAAAAGTTTTTTCTTCCTATTTCAAAGGAAATTAAAACATTTTCATAGACTTCTAAAAGTATAGTGGACACTTGGCACTGTGCTCACTGTGTCTAATGGGTGAGCTGTCCCTGTCTCTCACTTATACATCCACAGCTTAAGGGGGCTTCTCTGAAGGAGAACAGGATTGCTTCTAAAACCAGACAACGAGACAAATTTGAGATACAAGTCATAAGATTCAGATCCACAGGGGTTCTTTAAAGGAGGTTTATTTTTTTCTTGTTAAATATGTCAGGAGTGTAGAGATAGGTAGACATATTAATTCTTTTTTAAAAATTCTAAAATCATTTGCTAATTAAAATTTTTCTTCGAAGAACTTCTTTTCTTTCTTTCTTTCTTTTTTTTTTTTTTTTAGTACTGGGGATTGAACCCTGGGGCATTCTACCTCCGAGCTAAACCCCCAGTACTTTTGTTTTTTATTTTGAAACAGGGTTTTGCTAAGTTGCTGAGGCTGACCTTGAACCTGCGATCCTCCTGTCTCAGTCTCCCAAGTATAGGATTTACAGGCATGCGCCACCATGCCTGGCTAAGAACATATTTTTAGATAGAACCAGGGTTACTATGTACATTGGCAGTCATTTATTTTGTTTGGGCACAAACCAACTTACAGCACTATTTGAGTTAATCTGAAATAAAATAGCCATCCTTTGTATAATGTTTCACAATTCACACAGCACTTTCACTTATATTATTTATGTGATCTGCAAACCAAACCTGAAAGGTTGGTATCATTTATTTTTTACTCAAATGGCAAGAAAAACAAGTCTCAGATAGATTAAATGACGTACCCAAGGTCACACAGCTGGTAGTGCAGTCTGGGACTCATGCCCAGTTCTAATTCCAGAATCTCATATTCTTTCCACTGCATCATGCAGCTCATAGGGAAAAAAAAGCATCTATGTAAACACATGCACAAAAATGCTGAGCTCATTCTCTAGACTGATATTCTTTTAGGGAACCTAATCACAACTTTGGAGATATAATTTTGCTCTGGGTTTAGTTCTAAAACATTTTAATGAGAAAATTATTGACAAAATTTAGTTTCAGTGGAAGTCAAAACTTAATGATATTTTAGATTTACATTTTTAATGGATCACAAACTTTGGTCAAACTTATGATAAATATGTAAGATATATGTATGTATGTATATACATATATATACATATATGTATATACATATATATATACATATATATATATTTTATTTCAAGTCCCAAGTCTTTTTTTATTAAGTTGCTAGATTTTCCTCTTCTTTCTTTCTCTTCCTAGTCTCCTAAGCCTACCTTCTTTGAGTAAACAAGCTAAAATAAACTTGACTTTGAGGGTTTTCTTTTATCAATTATTTTGCTCCTGAAAAGTATAATTTCCTCACAAAAGAAACAAACAGGAAGGAAGGAAGTGGCACTGAGCAAGTCTGATCTTGAAAAAGGCAAAATTCTACAGAGTATGAAGACTAAACCATACGTTATTTACAACAAATGGAGTCTTATTAAAATTAGTCAGCATGGATCTTCACTCTTCACAAGAATATTACCCAAAACAAAGAATGAGACTTCAGGGATTTCTTTTTTATATACTTTTATTGGTGCAGTATAGTCTCACATCATAATGTAAATCACAGATAGTGACATGCATGCACACAGCACTTGGTGGGCTTTCCCATCTCCCTCCCCACTCTCCCCTTCCCCATAGAGGATATTGAGATTGGCGTTGGTATTCTCACATATGTACATAATGCTCATTGAAGCATTTCCTTTATTAATTCTCCCTCCCCCCCCAGGACTTCAAGGTTTTCAAAAGAACATATACCCAATGTCATACAATACACAAACTATGTCAAGTATGAATATAGTAGTAGTTTTTCACTATTGTATGAGCTATTCTGACCAAAAAGAAATTGTATTAAGCTAAGTTTACAAGGTCAGGAAATAACTGAATAATTGAATGTGTACATGTTATCTCAGTTCCATTTCATTTTGATTACTCACAGAAGAAGGGTTGGGGAATATTTGTAAGATTTTTCTGGTATGTATTTCTGAAGTTTTAAAATATTTATGTATTAACTTATTCAGAAGTGAAATTTGATTTTACAAATATTTTTATCATACATACCTTACATCTTTACTTCATTTGTAATATGAATACATATGTTTATACTGTATGCTTTTTAAATATACAACTTATATTCTTCAGCTTTTTGGTCTGTGGATTACAAAATAAGAGGCACATTTCAGGTACACCCCCCTGAAGCTAGATTGGTTATCTATAACTTATCTGTAACCAATATCCTAACCAGAAATGCTGCATTATAACCTGGCTCAACACCGCAATGCAGCCCTTGAAGCAATGTTTGCACAGTATGTATTCCTGTACTCGGGAAAATTTGTTGCCATAGTAGTGAATTTTATTTAAAAATCTAAGAACAATATTTGTTCTCCCACATTTTACTGATTGGCACATGGAGTGTCCCCAAAACTCTGGATAAACATTATTGGAATGAAAAAGAAACAGTCAATACAGATGGGATGCTTCACAGGGCAGGTGGGGTTTAGGGAATACTTCTAAAATAATTTATGGAAGGTCTACAATGGGTCAGACATGTGTTAAGTACTAGGGATACTGCAATGAAGAAGACATGAACCCAAATTAAATGAATTCAAAGAGGCTATCATCATCTTACCTCTGAAGTCTAGCGTACTGATTGGCACATTCTAGGCGCTCAATGAATCTTTGTTGAATCAGTGAAAGTCCTGCTCACTGTGGCAAAAAGGCTTAGAGAAACACAGACAGAGAAGTTCAAAGCCAGGGGGTTAGAGCAAATATCAGCCATGCATGGAGTGAGAGGAATAATAATGGGTGTTTCTGGAATTAGACAATATGGAGAAGAAATGTATGGAAAAATATTCTTATAGTGAAAGATAAAAGCGAATTTTATCAGAAAGGAAAAAAAGAACCTAATCAAAACATTAGAAAACTGAAGAATTTGCAAAATTTACTTTCAAAATGAAAACCTGACCTCATTGATAATACACATATTATGCCAACTTAAAAGTATAAATTATAAATGTGTGTGTGTGTGTTACTGGGGATTGAACCTAGAGGCATTCTACCACTGAGCTACATCCCTGGTCCTTTTTATTTTTTATTTTGAAACAGAGTCTTACGAAGTTGCTACCCAAGGTCCTTGAACCTGTGATCCTCCTGTCTCAGCCTCCCAAGTACTAAGACTACAGGCATGTGCCACTGCTCTGGCTTAAACAAAGTATAAATTTTAAAATAAACTTTGGAGACTTTAATTATGACTTGCCATTCATGCAATCTTCAATATTTTTAAACTTCAATTTTTTCAACCACTTGAGCTTCTATGATTGAGGTAGGATAGAAATAGGTAGAAAGGAAACATAAATGAAGGAGAAGGAAATAAAGTTTTAATTCAAAAGTTCGGCATACTTTTCCAGGCCTATAACTCCCTAAGCCAGTCTCTCCTGGGCTATCACTCCCAGTTTTCTATTTTTTGGTGTGTGTGGTACTGGGGATTGAACCTAGAACTTTATACTTTTTGTTTTGAAACAGGGTCTCCCTAGGTTGCTGAGGGTCTTACTAAATTGCTGAGGCTGGTCTCAAACCTTCAATCCTCCTGTCTCAGCCTCCCACGTACTGGGATTATGGTGTGCGCCACCACGCTTGCCTTATAAATCTTAAAGTTAACCAAAAACTCAACCGCCTATGATAATTACCTTATGCACTGTTTATTAAATGTCCCAATATATAGTTTAAACAAGAGAGATATGGTATCTTGAGAGACCTGTAACAGGGGACTTTCCAGAATTATCAGCTGATCAGACGATGGAGACCACATCAAGGATTCAGAGGCTGACCAGACCACCACCATGGTAGAGATCACTGGACAGATGTCATCCTCACATACCTTCCCATACTCACCCTTCACCAAGTTTCCTTTACAAGAAGAGCAGGAACCATGAAAATGAGTCTCTTACCCTGGAGATGGCCTGCATTAGCCTTCAAATGTGTCGTTCTGGCTTTCCTAAATAAACCTCTGTGCCTCTACTGGCACGTTCTGAAATTATTTTCCATCACAAATGTCAAGGGTCTCACTGGTCCTGAATCAGGTTCCCTCCTCTGACCCTCTTCTGGAGATTTCTCTTCTCCCGTGACATGATAAGTAATGGTAGATTGTTAAATATTGTTTTCCCATAGTATTCCTTGAATAGCTTTGGAAATTAAGTTTTTCTTTTAACTTAGAGAAAGGATGCTGTGCTACAGATAGGGTGATGGGAATTATCAAAAGTAAAATTAGCAATAAGTACACTTTAGGAAATCATAACACTCATGCAATTTATGACTATTGCAGAAAATTCTTAGTCTAATTGTTTTTCAATTTTACTTTTAATAAAATTACACAGAGTAATAACTAGTAATAATTTGCATAAGTCTTCCAAAAATACTTTTTATGTCTTCACAATGAACTTTTCATCCACTTGAATTAATAGAATTGGAATCAGAAATACAAGCAAGTTATCATCTTGACTTAGCTGTTGAAGTCTGCCAAGGTTTGTAGAGCAATCGGCAAATTAGATGAAGTAGAGAATGCAAAAATATGATATTTTGGATCTCCGTGACATTTTGGCTATGGGAGCTTTTTGAATTGGAAAGCATGATAAATATTAAAAGGACAATTTCTACCTGCCTAGCCTTTCTGAGAGACAGGCATTGTTAACAAATAAATATATAACTCTAACAAAGATTTCTTCATTCTTACAGCTAAAATGTAGCCAACTATCAAAGAACTAGCTGCTGCTAAAATACCTCTTAGCCTTTGCCACTGCCAAAAGACTTTCCTAAAAAAAACTGACACTGTTCAAAGCCCTTTCAAAAAGGAGGTCCAGACTTCCCAATAAGATATATGCTTTCAGCCGGGCGTGGTGGCACACACTTGTAATCCAAGTACTTGGGAGGCTGAGACCAGAGGATCCGGGTTCACGCCCAGCCTCAGCTACTTAGTGAGGCCCTCTGCAACTTAGTGAGACCCTGTTTCCAAATAAAGAATAAAAAATAGGGCTGGGGGTATATCCCAGAGGTAGAATGCCCATGGGTTCAATCCCCGGTACCGCAAAAAAAAAAAAAAAAGATATGTGCTTTCTTTATACATTAAAGTATAACATTTTCTCCCAAAGACTTGAATAATAGTAAATGTGTTTCATTCATTTTAAACTTTTTCATCAACAAGAAAAAGGATCAATTGCAAAAGACAAATTTGACCTGCTCAGTGATAATATTTAGAGGTAAAGGTTTACATTTAATTTGATAATATATAATTTGGTCTCATAACTGCTTAGCCACTTAGACATTAGTTTGGTAAGGTTTACAATGTCTCAAGCAATTCTTAGAATAATATATTAATTTTAGGATTATCTGAATAAAATATGGGTTTGCTTTAAATTTTTAGAACTTACTTATTCTATTTTTGTGAAAGCTTGTCATAAATTGAAATATGAATGCCAATGGCATAATAGTACAGTCATATTTGTAAGAAAATCTGGATGAATTTGATCTTATTCAATAAAAATTATTTTCAAAAAATATAATGGCAACTATCAAAATTATTAAAACTTGTACATGGGCCCCATTTAGTCTGTGGATCCCATTGTACCCGAGTTTTGCATTAATAAGTTTTACTCCGTTCTAAAAATAAAAATAGAATTTGATCTCTTAGCCTAGCGTGGTGGCGCACGCTTGTAATCCAAGTACTTGAGAGGCTGAGACTGGAGGATCCGGGTTCGCGACCAGCCTCAGCTACTTAGTGAGGCCCTCCGCAACTTCGTGAGACCCGGTTTCAAAATAAAGTATAAAAAATAGGGCTGGTGGTGTAGCTCCGAGGTAGAGCGCCCCTGGGTTCAATCCCCGGTACCGCAAAATAAAATAAAATAAAGTAAATATGTACCTATCAATTTATTTTGGAAACAAAGCAATTAATTCCATTAGAATCAATAAGAGCAGAACTTGGAACATGGACCCTTCCATTGGAAGCAAAGCATCTATTTTCCAGAATGCTGAGATGAGAGTCTTGAGATGACAATGTTCTGAAGACATACAGGGAAGTATAACCGAGAGGAAATGACCTACAGAGGGTGAAGAAAAGCAAGATTTTGTAGCTCCAGGAAGCAATGAATTTCAGGAAATTTAAAAAGAGTGAATAGAAAAACAAGTTAGTGGGTTTGCCCTGGTGGGGGAGGGGGAGACATATAATCATAAAAACTTAGGCAAGTAATTAGAAAAGGGACAGTAAATTTTTCTCTGTAGCTATTGAACCCAGTGCTTAATCTTTACCTGAACATATTGTAGGAAAAACAAACAAACAAAATGAATCTCACTGTTGCTAGGAGAAAAATTCTGGGCAAAAGTCAAGAGTAAGTATAATATCAGTGAATTATACCCAGAAAAGAAATGTGTTCCTACACAGGTATACAACACTGGTTCCTAGAAAAAATAATAAAATTTATAAACCTCTAGTATGACTAATTAAGAAAAAGGGAAAAGTCACAAATGATCAA
>PVJS01002238.1:33233-55829 GCA_004027185.1 Glis glis
AGTCATTAATACAATAATGACATTTTTTTTTTTTGCGGTACCAGGGATTGAACCCAGGGGCGTTCTACCTCCGCGCTACACCCCCGGCCCTATTTTTATATACTTTATTTTGAAACTGGGTCTCACGAAGTTGCGGAGGGCCTCACTAAGTAGAGAGAGAGAGAGAGAGAGAGAGAGAGAGCTGAGGCTGGCCGCGAACCCGGATCCTCCGGTCTCCGCCTCCCAAGTACTGGGATTACAAGCGTGAACCACCACGTCCGGCCAATAATGACATTATTAACAACATTTTGCCAACTAACTTGAAAGTTTAGATGAAATGGCCAAATCCTAGAGAATCACAGTATACCAAGAAGAAATAATACCCTAGAGAAACACAGTATATCAAGAAGAAATAAAATAAAAATAGTCTCATATATATTAAAGAAATTAAACCTAAAACTAAGAATCTTCTTCCAAAACAGATACTCACTCTCTCTCTCTCTCTCTCTCTCTCTCTCTCTCTGTCTCCCTCCCTCCCTCTCCAGGCCTAAATGGGCTCACTGGTGAAGAAAGAAATACCATCAATCTTACATAAACTCTCCCAAACAATAAAGAAAGGGGAGCCAGGCGTGGTGGTGCACACTTTATAATCCCAGTACTTCAGAAACTGAGACAGGAGAATCACAAATTCACAAGAATATTAACCAATATATAAAAAATACCATACATCATGATTGCCGGGCATGGTAATGCACGCTTGTAATCCCAGTACTTTGGGAGGTGGAGACCGGAGGATCTGGGTTCACGGCTAGCCTCAGCTCCCTCTCTCTCTCTCTCTCTCTCTCTCCTTAGTGAGGCCCTCCGCAACTTCATGAGACCCAGTTTCAAAATAAAGTATAAAAAATAGGGCCAGGGGAGTAGCACGGAGGTAGAACGCCCCTGTGTTCAATCCCCGGTACCGCAAAAAAAAAAAAAAAATACCATACATCATGATCAATTTGGAATTTCCCTAACATTCAAAGGTAGTTTCCCATTTGAAAACCAATGAATGTAATTTACTATGTTGACAAATAAAAAAATATAAGAATAGATGCAAGAAATATTTAATAATTTTTAACATTCATTTGTTATTTAAAAGTTTTTTGTGGTACTGGGAATTGAACCCAGGGGCATTCTACCTCTGAGCTACAGCCCCAGCCCCATTTTATTCTTTTATTTTGAAACAGGGTATCACTAAGTTGTGGAGGGCCTCACAAGTTGCTGAGGCTAGCCTTGAACCTGCGATCCTCCTGTCTCAGCCTCCCAAGTACTGGGATTACAAGCGTGCGCCACCACACCCAGCTTTTTTTTTTTTTTAGCCACAAATGAGCAGGGCATGGTGGTACATGCCTGTAATCCCAGTATTTGGGAGGCTGAGACAGGAGGATCACAGGTTCTAGGCCAGCCTCAGAAACTTAGCTTCAAGACCCTGTTTCAAAATTAAAAATAAAGGGTTGGGGTTATAGCTCAGAGGTAGAATGCCCCCTGGATTCAATCTCCAGTACAAAAAAAAGGCATCACATACTAAAGATGGTCATACATTTTCCTTGCTACTCCTCACATTGAGAAGTGGAATCTGACTTCCCTCACCCTGAATTTGGGTTGGTCTCAGTGACCTTCTTGACAGTAGAATACGGTAAAGTGACCTTCTGAGACCTCTAGGGTTGGTAGTTATAATCCTTGAAGCTTCACTCAACAATCTCTAGTAGCTTTGAGCTTCCAGTAAAAACACAACATTCCCTTGAGATCAGCATGCTGGAGGTGGAGGGCCTGGGGTAGGCATCACGGTGAGTAGTTCCAGCTAAGCCAGCCTTCCAATCAGCCCACCATGGGGACACACACAAGAGAAGTCATCCCCACCTCCATACCTCAAAACGACCTGTGTCAATACCTTAGGAAACTGAAGATGTCCCCAGGGTTGTGTTCATTATTAATGTAGCAATGGATGAAAAGTCAAGGACATCCTGTACTTAGACGGGATGGGATAACAAATATTACCAACCATTTTCTGATTAGCTGAGGAGAGTCTGAGACATAAACTGCTGAAATTACACACAGCATCTTCTGCTTATTTACTTCACTGGAACAGAGGTCAGAAAGCATTCTCTGCAAAGTCCCAAGTAGTAAGTATTTTAGGCTTTGCAGACCAACAGGCAAAAAGAAAAGGGGGAAATATTATGTAGGCATTCTACTTATGTAGTGAGAGAAAAACTTGTTGAGGCTGTCCTTGAACCCGAGATCTTCCTGTCTCAGCCTCCCAAGTACTGGGATTACAGGTGTGTGCCACCATGCCTGGCTTTAGAACTGTTTTTGGTTTATATGCTTTTCTATTTATTGGATTTGGCAGAGCAGGGCAGATCCACAAACATTTGTAAAAGGCCTTTATGTGATTCCCATGAGCAAGGAAAGAGAAATTTTGCCCTTCAGACTCTTCTTTCCAGTTTTTTGAATATCCCTTGACTTAACTTAAGATCCCTTTAGAAAACCTCGTATTTTTGGCATAGAATCCTAGAATAGTTTCTATCCCTCTAAAAAATACATATTCAAGCCTTGGGATCCAGATGACTCATCCTCCATCTGTAACATCTCCTGTAGCCAAGTTTAGCATTTCTACTATGAAACCAATTTTTTTTCTCCCAATACAAGCCCTTTTCCAAAACAATTTTTTCCAACCTCAATCATTTAAGCTGTGATTAACACTACTTTGAATTTGATTGAAACAGAGGTCAGTTACTTCTCTGCAAGTGTACTCTCTGTACCCTAGGGATATTTCCTTCTCTTCCTCTAAGAGTATACAACGTCTCTTTGACTACAGGAAGTGTGTAACTAAGAAACACATTGTTGTCCTTGGTCTAAGACAAAAACCAACACCATCAATGAAAACAGTTATGTGGTCTAATTGCTTCCTATCTGTGATTAGCTATGAGGTTTTTGTAAAAACCCAACAGACTGCATCTGGGAAACAATGTGATTTAAAGTGAATCAAAGTTCTTAGAAAAATTCCAGTAACTCCTACTAAAAAAAATGTACACTACTATTAAATAAATTCACATGTTGCTAGAAAATACTCTTTAGGCAATTGAATTCAGTTCCTCTACAATTAAAACAATGCTATGTTGGAAAAAACAGTATTTTAACTGTCACTGCTAAGCATCCTCCCATTCTCCCATTTTCTTCCTTTTTCACCTCAGTGGTGTTATTTAAGGTTTGGGAACTAAATTATTTTCAAAATTCTCTAGAAGCACAATTGGTCTGAAATGATAAGAGGATAGTGAAAATGCATAAAGCACATAATTAATAGATATTTGTGCAAGCAAATGAATAACCTAAAAGTGGAATTTCCTCATTATTTTTCCTGTGCCTAGAAATCCAAAGGAGCTCATATCCATCTTCAGACTCTTACATGGGGTTTCATTATGTGTACATTGCCTTATAATGGGTGAGTTATCTTCTATTGCACATCCTTCCTATTGGGGGAATTTCTCAGCCCCTTTGTGCATGTATTTCCATCTTCAGCACTACAACAATGATGGGCCAAATTAGGTTGATAGAATTACCAGCTTCAGTGAGTTCCCACCAACTTGAGCACTTTCATCTTTGTTGATAAGGAAATGAAAGGATCAGTGCGAACATTGTCTGCTTTTCTAACAGGATTATATCTTAACTTCTGTTGATTAAACCTTTACTTTGTGGGGGAGGGCTTTCCTCTGCAATATATTAATTAGCACCCTAAGGAATTTAGTATATTTTGCTTATCTAAGATGTCAAATGTATATTATGCTCTTTCTGTTGAAATAGGTTCTCTCATGGGAACAATAAGTTTCCATTTTTTTTTTCTTTTTTGACTCAACTAAGATACAGTAACCTCTATAAGCCTTGTTAAGACAGTTCCTAAGAGCATGGTAAAGTTCATTGCCGCAAATTTGGTTTCTTTAAAAGGTCAGATTCATCAGAAGATTCATTAGCTGCTGGCTTTGTTTGTCACCTGGGAATGGAGTGGAGGAATCATGCCAAAGATCTCTTTACTCAGAAAGTTCTGAGTGCTTTTCATCAAAGGACATAAATGTGTTCCATTGTTTTATTTACCATTTCCATGTCTCTTCATCAGGATTGCTCCATTTTATCTCTGTGCACACTGGAAGGGATGGCAGTCTTTGATATAAGTTACCACATATAGCAAGAAGGTTCTTCTTAATCAATTGGCTTTTTAAAATGAATTCTACCATTATCAATTATCTGGAGTATCTTGCCTTTTTCTGAATTTTCCCAAGCCACAACCTTAGTATGTGTTATGGGTTGAAGTGTGTGTCCCCAAATTCACATGTTGAAATCTAAATCCCCAGGACCTTAGAGTGCATCCATATTTAGGGAGAGGGTCTTTAAAGAGGTAATTACATTAAAATGAGGTCAGTAGGTTGACCTCTAGTCCAATATGTCTGGTATCCTTATAAGAAGAGAAGAACAAGACACAGGCCCACACAGGAGACCATCTGAAGACATAGGGAGGAAATAGCATCTAAAAGCAAAGGAGAGAGGCCTCAGGAGAAACCATCCCAGTGGACATCTCGATCTTGGATTTCTAAGTCTCCAGAATTGTGAGAAAGTAAATTTCTATTGTTTAAGCCACTCAGTCTCTGGTTCTTTGCTATAGCATTCCTACCTACCTAATATAGTCTGCCACCTTGGGCAATAATTATTCATGCATATATAGTATTTTGACTCCTAGGGGCTGACCTTATATAAGTTCCTTGTAATCAAATTCCATGTCCTAAACATCCTGTGTCTTCTACAACGAATAAATTTATTAATTTTAAAATACCAAAATGATACAAGATTTCTCTACAAGAATAATTTAAGATAAGCTTAAAATACATTTTAAAGAAATTTAATTTTATACATAATATTAAGGAAAAAGACTTAAGACTATTATGTTCTACTGTGAATAACAACTTACGTGTTATTATGATCTTGAGAGTTTAAATATATATATATATAAAGTTGTATTAGTTCCCTATTGCTGCTACAACAAATTACCACAAATACAGTGGCTTAAAACAACACACATAATTCTCTGATGCTTCTAGAAGTCAGAAATCTAAAACCAGGGTATTGACACTCAGGAAAGAATGTTTTCTTCCTTTCCCAGTTCCTAGAGGCTGCCTACATTCCTTAGTTACTGATTCTTTTCTCTAATTTCAAGGACATCCCTTCAAACTCTGGTCCTGTTATTACATCTCCTTTTTCTGACTTCAATCCTTCTGCTTCCCTTCTAGAAAGACCCTTTAAGGTGATCCCATTGGGTCCCCATCTTGAAATCTTTAATGGCATCTGTAAAGTCCCTTTTACCATGAGTGTGTGTGTGTGTGTGTGTGTGTGTGAGTGATAGTGGGTGTGGGGGACCAGAGGAAGTACAGGCTGGCTGGCAGTGAGGATCTGACCCCACTCACCCTGCACAGCAGCAGATGTACGCACATACCCCGCAGCCTCAGATGAGCACTTACCCCATGCAGCTGCAGGCATGTATAAAGTTGTGTAAGGTACCACTAGGCAAAACACAATGTGCATGGGCATGTCATGCTGACGTGGCACATCCACGCCAAGAATATACCATGCATGCACACATCCACGCTGACATGGACATGTGCCATTTTGCCCGGAACCCTATATAAGGAACAGGCTGAGAATAAAGTTGCTGTTTGTTCTCCTCCAGATGGCAGCTGCATGTACTTCCTTCATCCTGGGGATCTCTCACCACCTGCAATCACAGCTGGCCTGCAACCAGGCCTCTGACAATTGACATAGTTGGCAGGATGCAATGAGTGACCCCAGCATTCTTCCAGAGGAGCAACCCCAGAAGGAACAACCAAGATGGAGGGAATGTGGCCCCCAGCCCCCTGTGGTTCCCAGTAGCAGAATATCTGGTGGCATGGACGCTGCCAGAGGACTGGAACGAGGTACATCCCCAGCCAGAATAAGTCTGAAAGGCTTTAAAAGTGCTGGAGCTGTACATTCCAGTGCACATTAGCAGCTGTGCAGGCTGGGAGGAACATCCTGAGTGCTGTGGTGGAGGTGCAGACTTTGGGGGCTGGAGGCTGGCTTGGTGAGGGGGTGGGGAGCGGGGGGTGGGGGTGAGCAATGTGGCAGCCCCGGGCTGTGCAAATTTGGTCGAAGCAGACTCAGCAGAGCTGAGGGGTGAGTCAGAGCGCTGGTGGAAGGCACATGCTGTGGACCACCGATGTGGAGGCAGGCAGCTAGACTAGAGATTCAGCTGGGGCACTGGATTAGCAAGGGACCAGGCTACCACATGTGAAATTGACTATTTACTGGTCCTTCCTGCAATATGAAACACATTCTGGCACTAGCTGATGGTTTGATGTGCACCAGTGACTTTGGGAATTGGACATCTGCATCTTAAGCAGTATAATGTATATATATATATATATATATATATATATATATATCCCCTATAGCTGAGTATATCCTGAGAGTGGACATGTTACAGGAATTGACTGTGCAACTACTGAAGAATTCCAACTACAAGTGCATGTAAAAACTATTACTAGAGGAGAGCCCCATCATGCGTCCTTACAACTCCCCCAAGCCACGATGAGTGTGAATACATAGCAGTGCAAGCTACCAGGGGGGCATGAGGAGATTGGACAAATGACACTAAGCTAGAAGAGGCCAGTGTAATAAGCCCAACTCATAGCCCATTTAACTCTTCCATGTGGCCAGTACGAAAACCTGACTGCTACTGACGCATGACACTGGACTATCAGGAGCTGAATAAAGTGACACCGCCCTTGCATGCAGTGGTACTCAACATTTCAGAACTGCTGGATTGCCTGTCACATGAACTGGGACAGTTCTGTCACATTGTATCCTCTTGGTGGAAGCCTGAGGCTGTACAGTTGTAGGATTGTATTGATGATGTAATGCTAACCTCTGATTCTCTTACAGAGTTAGAAGCAGCTGCATGCAGTCTCCAAGTTGCTTTCCAGGAATGGGGGTGGGCTGCCAAGGAAGACAAGGTCCAGGAATCTGGGTATTCTGTCAAATTCTTGGGAGTTGTCTGGTCAGGTAAAACAAAGGTGATATCCAAAGCAGTGATAGGCCAGGAACACTCAGACAGTTATAGACATATCTGGTAGGAATATCCCGATTGAGTTTTAGTCACAGCCATGGAAAAGGGCAGAGGCATATGCTGCCCTTTTAGCTTATGAACCCATAACTAATACTGGGTCAGTGATGGTGCAGACCACCTATCCTATTGAAGGTTGGCTGAGGTCCTGGACTCAACCCCCCCCCCCGACAGGGATAGCCCAAATGCCCCCTCTGACAATTTGGGGTGCATACTTAGAGCAACAAGCATAGTTTTCTAGTAGCCCTTTGCCTGAACAATTATATACTTTTCTGGGGCCAGTACAGTTCTGAGCGACAGCCCCCTTGGAACTCAGGGAAGTGAGAGACACCCCAAGTCCCTGTGTGGAAGGGAAAGTCCCAATACCCGTGGAAGTGTGGTGTACCCAAGTCCCTATGATGAAGGGAGCCCACGGAACTGGGAGATGCCCCAAGTCCCTATGAGAAAGGGGGAGTCCCTGTATCTGCGGAAGCATGGTATAATGATGCCTCCTGTCATGGGCAGCCACCCATGTGGGTGGCTGTAGCCTTACAACCTGCCACAGAGACCTTCTGGTATAAGACCGGTGCTGGACGTTCCAGTCAATGGGCCGTACTCCAGGTGGTCTGGTTAGTTCTTATGAAGGAGACTGGGCCCTTGCATGTCTGTACAGAGAGCTGGGCAGTCTACTGTGGGCTAACCTTGTGGTTGCCCTGATGGGCAGCACAAGACCGGTTAATTGAGCACTTCCCATTGTGAGTCAAGGATATGTGGGAGGACCTGTGGAAATGAGGCCTCCAGGAAGGAATTATTATACATAATGTTCTGGAACATAGGCCTTTACAGACCCCCGGTAATGAGGCTGCCAACGCTCTAGTGCAAGTCTGGCCCCAAGCAGCCGGAATGACTGAATGCTTTAACAGAATCCTGAAGGAATGGCCGAAGGCCTTGGGCCCCATTGGAAGAGGTGGTGAGTACGAGTGCCCGTGGCAGTACGGCTTTTAAGTGAGCAGCCTCACCATACTGGGTAGGTCCCCTTAAATAAGGCACTGGCAGGAATGCCTTGCACTTTGAAGGTGACAGGGAGCTCGGAAAACTCCCAGGCACAACTAGAGGTGAAGGGAGAAGCCCTCTTACTCCCTGCACCTAAACCCTTGGCCCGGGGTGGCAAGTTGTCTGGGAGTGGCCCTGGCATATGCATAAGCCATGGGTTGCACTCCTGGAATCATGGGCCTGGGACAGCAGGCTCAGTTCCAACTGGACCCTTGGTAGCTACTTGGTCCTGCCCGGTATGGGTCACACTTCCCCCATGGGCAGAAGGCATGATTTTGAAAGGCATACAAGTCATAAAACTATGGCCTATTCTCTTGTATTCTATGGAGAATGTTCGCAAAATAAGCATGTTGCCTGCATCCTCCCAGAAGGGAAGGACTTAGCTATGATGGTCTCTCTCTGCCCTGTCCTACCATCCAGGTTAACAGCAGCGAATAGCCTGCTTTCCTGGGCACACACCTTTGCAAGACTGCACAACAACCTCCCAGTGTTGGGTCTGCACCAAGCTACCAGTGGAGACAGCCAAAGATCTCCCATAGTGAATCGCTCCCGCTACTGCAGACTACTGGCCTAGCTTATGAACCTGGAACCACAGCAGTCCAGAATGGGATGAATGATGCCGCATGATAGAGGCCTTGTTGCGTCAAGACCATAATACTGTCCCCCACTTGTTGGGATATGCTATGGAAATGGGTGGGGCTGGTTAATAGGGGAACATGTAAAGCTTGCAAGCATAGCACCTTTTTTGTATAGAAAAGGTAGTAAACCAGTCTGTGACCAACTGAATTGTTGGGTGGTTGCCCCAAGAAATATGTTAGCTTTGTTTATTCCAGGGACTGGTACTATAGATGTAGAGCTACAGGTGGAAGCTTTAGCCCAATGTGTTGCAGAAGCTTTCAATATGTCCTGACAGGCTCTTTCCCTTTAAATGGATGAAACCACCCAGGTGCAGAAGGTGTTTTTGCAGAATAAAATGACATTAGATATGTTTACTGCTACACAGGGTAGAACATGTGCTCTTCTTCATGTTGAATGTTGTGTGTAAACCAGGCATGGTGGCGCATGCCTGTAATCCCAGTACTTGGAAGGCTGAGACAGGAGGATCGCAGGTTTGAGGACAGCCTCAGCAAGTAGTGAGACTCTCATCAACCTAGTGAGACCCTGGTTCCAAATAAGAAATAAAATTGGGCTGGGGTGTAGCTCAAAGGTAGAAAGCCCCTGGGTTCAATCCCCAGTACCATAAAAAAAAAGAATGTTGTGTGTATATTCAAACCACCAGCAACATGTACAACAAGCCTTAGAGGAAATGGATGCAGAGGTACAGGCTATTCAGGCCTTACAGGAGGACCCACTTACAATCTGGTGGAACTCACTGGGCTCCTCCTAGAGATGGGTATTGACTATCCTCACCTGTGTGGCTGGAGGATAATAGTTACCTGTTGCATCCTTTATTGCTGTTGTGGAATTTGGGCCCAATGTAATGCTCTCTGGGACAAGTTATGTACTACCACCCTGTAGGGGATGTGTGGGGGCCCAGAGGGAGTACAGGCTGGCAGTAAGGATCTGACCCCACTCACCCCGCACAGCCACAGATGTGCACACCTCCCATGCAGCTGCAGATGAGCACTTACGCCCTGCGCAGCTGCAGATGTGTATAAAGTTGTGTAAGGTATGACAAGGCAAAACACAATGTGCATGCACACGTCATGCTGATGTGGATGTGCACTATATATGCATGCACACGTCCATGTCAAGGACATACCACGTATACGCACGTACATGCTGACATGATCATGTGCCATTTTGCCCAGAACCCTATATAAGGAACAGGCTGAGAACAAAGTTGCTGTTTGTCCTCAAGATGGCAGCTCCACATGCTTCCTTCATCCTGGGGATCTCACCACCTGCAACCACAGCTGGCCCACGACCAGGCCCCTGACAATTGAGTGTCCCCAGCGCCCCTCCAGAGGAGCAACCCTGGTAGGAACAACCCAGATGGAGGGAATGTGGCCCCTGGCCCCACTGTGGTTCCCGGTAGCAGAATATCTGGTAGCATGGACCCTGCCGGATCATTGGGACGAGGTACAACCCCAGCCAGAATAAGTCTGGAAGGCTTTAAAAGTGCTGGAGTCACATGTTCCACTGCTCCAAAGGCTGGGAGGAACATCCTGGCTGCTGTGGTGGAGGCGCCAACTCCGGGGGCCCAGAGGCCGGCTTGGTCAGGGAGCCATTGGGGAGAGGCAGTGTGACAGCTCTGGGCAGCGTGAGTTCAATCACAGTGGGCTCAGCCAAGCCGCAGGCTGAGTCAGAACACCAATGGATGGCACATGCTGCGTGGGCAGATAGACTAGAGACTTGGCCAGATGGCAGCCCCGCATGCTTTCTTCATCCTGGGGATCTCACCACTTGTAACCACAGCTGGCCCCTGACCAGGCCCCTGACACAGGAGATTGAACACAGGAGACTTCTACCTCTGAGCTACACCCCGAGTCTTTATTTTTTTTTTTTAATTTGGAAACGGTCTAAGTTGCTGAGGGCCTCACTAAGCTAAATTGTTCAAGCTGGTCTTGAACCTGCACTGCTCCTGTCTCAGCCTCCCAAGTACTGGGATTACAGGAATGTGCCACCACATCTGGCCCCTTTTACCATTTAAAGTAATGTAACAAACTAGGACATGGATTTCATTGGGGAACTCTTCATCAGCTTACCATAAATGTGGGCAGGTTCTCGAGCTAACCATGCTGAAGAAGCTAAGTCAGCTAGGGTACTGCACAGAGAAGAAGGAAGCAAAGGCCCCATTCCAAGGCCAGGACTGGAAGCAGTTGGGCAGGCAGATGGCCAGAGTTTAAATGGCATGTCAAGCTCAGGAGTGGTCCAAATATATGGAAGTAAAGATCATTCCCAGTTTCTATCAAACCCTCTACCATACTAAATTCACTTTTAATTTATGTAGTAGAACGGAGAGGTAGAAAAATGTTAATTCCATTTAGACCATGAATCCCTGCAATCATTCCAGGCCTGTGTCCTTAAATGTACTTAAATCTTGCAGACATATCATATTAAAACATAATTTGATATAGCTTAATCACTTTAAAAAACTGCTGATAAAGCAACACCATTAAGTTTCAGAGATCTGTATATAATGATTGTATCTCTGTAGGAAGTGTGGAGTATAAAGTTTAATAATTTATTCAGAGATGATATATTAGGCACTCTGGGTGGGAATTTTATACAAATACAAAATAAAAACAAATCATTAAAAAACAAGCAACCGCTGGGTGCGGTGGCGCACGCGTGTAATCCCAGTACTTGGGAGGCTGAGACTGGAGGATCTGGGTTCGTGGCCAGCCTCAGCTACTTAGTGAGGCCCTCCACAACTTAGTGAGACCTTGTCTCAAAATAAAGAATAAAAAATAGGGCTGGGGGTGTAGCTCAGAGGTAGAATGCCCCTGGGTTCAATCCCCAGTACTACAAAAAAAAAAAAAAAGCAACCTCAGCTTTAGAAGTAAATGGTAAATTTGGATTTTTTTTGCCAGATTTTTTCAGATCTATTACCTACTTTTCCTCTTGAGATCCAACCTTATAGCCAAATGAAGTGACCACCCTTTATGAATCTCTTTAATCTTTCTACCAGTATCTCTTTATCAACTACAGAGCTTTAATATTCTTCTTAAATATAAAACTAAGTCATAGTTTTATGACTCAGGGGAATGTTAAACCTAACAAAAAATTATGGAAAGCTTCACATACACATGTACCCACACACTTTTGTCATGCCATAAAAACATTCAAAGCAGACAAAAGCATCTGAATACATTTGAAACCCTTAAAATACAACACGTGTACTAACCATCACCAGAACTGCTTGTAAACAGTCACGGTAGGTTATATATCTGAATAAACAGAAATATGCAATGCCATATATCACTGGCTAGAACGGCAAATTCTTCTCCCAGTTCTACTTATTTACTAGCTGGTTGCTACAGGTGAATCACATAACTGCTCTGAGCCTCAGTTTTCTCCTCTGGAAAAATGAAGGGACTAAATTAGGGGATTGTATAAGTCATTTTCCAATAATTTTTAAGTCCGTGTCCTCACTAGTCACATTGCAAACCATTATGGTGCGTATCATACAAACTTTAAATTTTTTAGTCAAAATAGAATTTTGTCCTGTTTTCTTATTTTATATTTAATGACAAATGCTCCCTTCCCTGACTGAGGCCTACCTGGCCCTTCTACCTGCAGTGATTACCCCAGCACCCACTGGCTGTGGGTGGAAAAGGCCAAATTTACATAATATTCCCATAGGACCTAGAGAGGAAACAGTCAAGAGAGGTAAATTAAGTGAAAAGAATTCCTGTTTATTTTTCTATGTTCTGTTTTGTAGCCTTAAGAAGTGTTTCAAACGTATCTGAATGTATAAAATAAGAGTAAATGCCCTACATGGTGTGATGCTGCATTACATATAAAACTGTGTGCATATATTAAATTTTGTCTCTTGAAAAAAAAAGTGAAAAGAAAGTACTGGAACCTATTATTAAAATGGAAAGGACATTCCTTCTATCCCAATGTATCTTCCTACATGCTTCTAGATTCTATGTGATCTACCATTGTGTGTACTATGGGAATTCAGGTGTATTTTCCAGTAGGAGTTGCTGAAATGTAAGCAAGGCAAGAAAATAACAACAACAAAAAGTTTAGTAGTTAGCTGATGTCCTTGGCAAAAGAATTAGACAACTCAGCTGGGTATGATGGCGCATGCCTGTAATCCTAGTACTTGGGAAGCACAGACAGAAGGGTCACAGGTTCAAAACCAGCCTCAGAAACTTAGCGATTCTATAAGTAAGCTAGTGAGACCCTGCTTAAGAAAAAAAAATTAAAAAAAGGACTGGAGGTATAGCTCGGAGGTAGAATGCCTCTGGGTTCAATCCCTAGTACCACACACACACAAGAAGGAAGGAAGGAAGGAAGGAAGGAAGGAAGGAAGGAAGGAAGGAAGGAAGGAAGGAAGGAAAGAAGGATAGATAACAACTTAAACAGGTGTGATTTTAGATTTTCAATGCAAAGAACACACAAACTATTTCAACACCTACCAAATACCAAGAAAAGAATTTGTATAAAAGCACTGACAGTATAGAGCCAGCAGAGAGAGGAAGAAGACTGGGCTGTTGACAGGGGCAGAGAAACAACTCTGCTACAGCAAACTCTTCTTTGTCCTGTTTTCTTATTGTATATTTAATGACAAATGCTCCCTTCCCTGACTGAGGCCTACCTGGCCCTTCTACCTGCAGTGACTACCCCAGCACCCACTGGCTGTGGGTGGAAAAGGCCAAGGCATGTTTGCAGAGAACAGATGGATGCATATGGCTGTAGGCAGTTCTGTCTTCCCAGAACTACCAGCTTGTTCTGGCAGAAGGATTTAGAAAATGAAAGGAAGGAACCACTGTGTTCAGACAAAGCAAAAACATCACCATTTCCCCTTTGCATGCCTAACTGGAAGCTGCGTGGATAACTGGAAGCTATGTTCATAGTCCTATTGATTATAAATATCCAGTAAACAAATACAGTATGGTTTTCTGAGACCTGTTGAGAATAACTTTCATTAGTTTTCATAGTTAATGAACTGGGTTGTTGGGGGTTGGGGCAGGAAGAGGCATTGTGTTTCTCCAAAGAATGTTTAAAATAAAGCAAATGTGGTCAGGGGTTCAATGAAAAGCTTTTCAAAACCAAAATACCCCCTGACCACTAAATGAAGTCTGATCCATGAGCAAGACAACAGTTTTACAGACAAAACAAAAGCAAAATTTAAGCAATTACTAAGTTTTTTTTAATCAAAGACATAATCTGAGTTGCTTAGACCACCAGTGTTAGACTTTTTCCTCTCTAAACTAGATACATAAAATGGAAAAGCTGGGTAATTTCCCTTAAGGCATAGTAGGAACTACATAGTTTTTCAAGAAAAACCACATTCTCCAATGAAGTCCAAATAGGAAAACAACCTTCCTGATCACTGTTATCACCTAACCTGTTACTCAACACCTCCCACTGGCCGCAGGGACATGGTTGGCACATTTACTGATGGTCAGGTGTCCCTCATTGGACAAGAGATTCTAGAGAATATAAAACCAAAAGAACATAGAGAATCGGTCCTGAATGCAGCTCCTCAGAATCTGCTTAAGGCAAGCTGGTGGAGAGGCGGGGGTCCAAGGTGCCCAAACACTTCAAGTTCTGCAATATCATAGAACATTAGATCTGGAAGGGTAGGTTGGTGTCACAACACCCAAGAGTGAAGCAGTCAAAGCAAATGTGTGACAGGCAGGATATAGTACTCTCATAGTCTGGCTCGCCCCAGGGGTAAGGCTGCAGTATATATATTCCTTTAGGCTTCATTTCATATATTAAAATTCACATTTATTCATTTTGAGGTAGGAGAGAAGAAATAAAATATAGGCAGAAAGGAGACATACAGGAAAGAGAAGGAAATAAAATTTTAATTCAGATTTTCTGCATACTTTTCCAGGCCTATGACTTTTTAAGCCAGTCTCTCTTCTAGGTTTATCACTTGCAAATTCCTAGGAAACCTATAAATACTAAAGTTAACAAAAAATTCACTCATTTATGGTGCACTATTAATTTATACCCCTTCCCCCAATAAATAGTTTAAACAAGAGAGTTAAGAGTATCTTGAGAAACCTGTAATAGCGAACTTTCCAGCATTATCTACTGCTCAGACTGAGAGAGGCTAGAAGAAATAAAAGAACTAGGTATACAGGAGACATAAATGAAGGGCAAGAGAAGCCAGGCATAGTGGCACATGCTTGTAATCCCAGTACTTGGGAGGCTGAAACAGGAGGATCGCAGGTTCGCAGCCAGCCTCAGCAACTTAGTGAGACCCTCCGCAACTTAGTGAGACCCTGTTTCAAAATAAAGAATAAAAAATTGGACTGGGGGTGTAGCTTAGAGGTAGAATGCTCCTGGGTTCAATCCCCAGTATTACCAAAAAAGAAAAGGAAAGAAAGAAAAGAGGAAAAAGAAGGGCAAGGGAACTATAACTTTAACATGAAAGCCTTGTGCTAAAGTTCCTCACTCCCCAAGCCAGGCTGGGAAATTTACAAATCTTTACTCATTCACTTATGATAATTACCTCTGATAACTGCTAATTATCCTACCTATAAACAGTTTAAGCAAAAAATACATCTATTGATCAGATGACAGAGACTAAAGGATCCAGAAGGTGATCAGATCAGCATAGTGGAGTTCATTTACTTGTAATAAATACTTTAAGAACTGTTGATTATCCCATCTATGAATAGTTTATGCAAAAGAGGTGTCTATTGATCAGACAATGGAGACCACAGTAAGGATCTGAAAGATGACCAGATCATTGGATTAATGTCATTCTTGCATACTTTCCTATAGCCACCCTTTACCTAATTTCATTTAAAAGAAGAGCCATAAATCCCCAAACTGAATCTCTCACTCTGGAGATGGCCCACATTCTTCATTGAATGTGTATTTCTTGCTTTCCTAAATGAATCTCTATGTCTCTGATGGAGTGTGCGGAAATTCTTTTGTCATGTAAGCCAAGGACCTCACCAGGCCTGAGTCAAGTTCTTCTCTCTCCCACTGGGAATTTTTCGGACCCTTCTCAGAATCATCTCTTTTCCCATGACAAGACAATGGAGACTATGTCACAGATCCAGAAAATGACCAGACCACCATAAACCATCTTGTGATCACCGATGGATGTCACCCTCACATACTTCCCATATCCATCCTTCATCAAGCTTCCTTTAAAAGAGGAGCCATTAAGCCCCAAAGTACATCTCTCCCTCTCTCTTGAGATGGCCCACATTCTCCCTTGAAAACATACTCCTTGCTTTACCCTATAGGTCTCTCTCCCTTGAGATGGTCCGCATTCTCCCTTGATGTATATTCCTTGTTTTCCTAAATAAATCTCTGTGCTTCTACTGGACACCTCAGATTCCTCTTCCAGATATATCTCTTCTCCCATGACAGTTTTGTTCCTCTAAGTGGAATTTTTGAAAATGATTGAGTAGTAGGGTCGAGTACCTCTAGACTATGTTTTGACCTAATGGCAGATCAATAGGCTTTCAAATCAACTGAAACTAATAATTCTCTTTTATGACTGCTGGGGAATTAAAGTAGAATTATGGTCACTGGGTATCTTCGTGGAAGGAGCAATAAAGCATTGTCATTGTACAGGTTACCCCTGAAGCTACTAGTTAAGCCATCAGAATGGTGGCCTACCACCATAAACAAAAAAGAGAGAGTCCCAATAATATTTTATGATAACTTTTCATTTTTCTCTAAAATAGATTGCATAGCTATTTTATCTGATCATGTGTGTGTATGTGTGTGTGTGTGCTTGTGTGTGTGTGCACGTGTGTGAGAGAGAGATGATAACTGTAGCAAACCGAACCGAACAAAAGCAAATGTCTTGCTCCACAAGGTTACAGATTGAATTGAACATCATTTTTTCATTACCAACTGCTTTACAAGATGCCTAAACAATTAGACAACTCAGTTAAAACCAGTAACAGAACAAGGAGGTCAAACACCTAACTGAATTTCCACTTTCAACCAGTCACGTGCTTCTGCTTGAAAAAAGCTACCAGTAAATCATATCAATTATCTCATATGCAAAATGATAC
Organism: Glis glis; assembly: GCA_004027185.1. NCBI lineage: Eukaryota > Metazoa > Chordata > Mammalia > Rodentia > Gliridae > Glis > Glis glis. The sequence continues at coordinate 50,100 of PVJS01002238.1, forward strand.
AAGTCTCAAGTTGCAATTTCAAAATTCCTTCTATAGATGAGCCACTCAGCAACAAAATCTACAAATTACCTGCTGCTAAAAGACAGCCAAAAGTATATTTTCATCCATGTGACACTAAACAGAAATTACTCAAATTCAAAATAAGATAGATTTGTGATATAACCAGATTATCTTAATCATATAAGCCAAATGCTTTCCTATTGCATTATAGAAGCAAAACAGCAGCACTCTTGCTTTTGTGTGTTCATAGGTCAATAGACAGCTCCTTAGAGATGTTGTGGGCATAACAGATGTAATAACTTTAAAATAAAAAAAGTTACCCAATCTTTTACTGGAGAAGAAAAGGGGACATTTTGAACATATTTTCTCTACCATACCAGATCAGCTCCCAGATACACTTTAAATTTTATTTAAAATTATTTTCCACAAAAGTTTTATGTGTATTGTTCTATATAATAGATTCATAAAATGAAAAGAGATTCAAGGTAATAATATGCTAATGAGCTTGAAAACTTCAAACAGCCAAAGGTATTTCCTATTAAATACATGAAAGCTTTTTTTTTTTTTTTGCGGTACTGGGGATGGAACCCAGGGGCATTCTACCTCAGAGCTACTCCCCCAGCCCTATTTTTTATTCTTTATTTTGAAACAGGGCCTCGCTAAGTTGCAGAGGCCTCACTAAGTAGTTGAGGCTGGCCGTGAACCTGGATCCTCCTGTCTCAGCCTCCCAAGAACTGGGATTACAAGTGTGTACCACCATGCCTGGCCATGAAAGCTTTTTTTGACAGTGTACTAGGCTCTTACAAATACTATAAAAGGTATTCAACTAAATTCCCCTTTTCAACATACAATTTGCTTCTACTTTGGTAAACAAGAGCTTTCCCAGTTATGTTGCTAGAACTAACGGTCCCATTTGAGAAAAGATTTCACAGTATTTAAGCAGATGTTTAAACATCTGTTTCTGAGTAAACAGATAAAAAGTGAGCAGGCCCTTGACAGAGGCATCCCTCATGGAATGAACATTCATCTTGTGACATTGCTTGCTCTGTGTTAAGCAGTAAGTCATGCAGGTTAAGTCTCATATTTATAAGCAAGTCTTAGTAAACAGGAACCAAAAGATTTGCATAAGGGCCTTGCAGACTACATACAACAGACAGGCTTCAAGCAAAGTGAAGGAAGGAATTCTGGCTTCCATGGAGACAGGCAGAGAGCTGCTTGTCAGTCCCTACGGAGGGGGCTGATGTAATGGCACTATAACCTTCAGGTCACCAAGCTGCAGAGAGTAGCCCAAGGGGCCCTTGGCAAAGATGATGTTGCTTTTACCAGGTCTCATGTGGAAACACATAAGTGGGAAATCACAGCTGAAACTGTTGCCTGCACAGGAGCAGATGGCACGGGCTTCGTGTGCCACAGATGTGCTCTGTGAGTGCCTAGGCCCCCGTCGCAGGCCTTGAGAGGCTTGGTGTGGAGCTGTGTGATGATAACAGTACCTCTATCACAGGGCCTTTGGAAAGATACCGGAAAGAGCCATGGACTGGGAACTGGGACTCAGACTTCAGATTCATCATCAGCTGTGTGCCAGAGCTGGCCTCCCCACTGAGTTCCACATCCAGCCTCTTTATGAAGTCCCTCGCCTCAATCCCTTTGTCTCAGCCCCGGGGCCTTTCCCCAACGTCCTTCCCAAGGTCATTTGAAGTCTCCTTTGTTTTTCTGCCCCTGTCCCTCATCTTTTTAATTCAATTATCTTTTCAAGGTTATATTTGATCTTCAATTACAAAAGCAATGCATGCCTATAATAAAAATAATTAATTAAAAAAGCCAATATCACTCATAATCCCACATTTTAATATATGAAATGAGAAAAACTCCTCCTTGCCTTCTCTCCTGTCTCTTTGGCCCAGACCCCTATAGCCAAGAGATCTTTTATATTTCTTTAGATTTTATTCTGTGCTTATAGGAACATATATTTTTGCTGTTGTTTCTTCCCCAAAATGAAAATAGAATCAGGCTATGAATATGATTTTGCAAAGTACTTTTTGTCTTATTTACAATTAATAGTTTTCTGAATCAGTATGTATGAATCTGCTTCTTCTTAGCTGCTATGTGAATTTTCTTTGATAAATATTCTGCAATTTATTCAACCATTTTCCTATGATTGAGAGTTTTTCTTCAAGTTTTGACTAGTAGACAATACTGCAATGAGCATCCTTGGACATAGATGTTTTATATAATTAAGTAGGATTTATGCTGGATAGACCCCCTAGAAGAGAAATTACTAGTGAAATTTCTGGGCCAAATGTCATGTATATGTTTTTATCTTATATTCACGCCCATCAACATGCGAATGCCCATTTTCCCTTACCAACAAAAGATGTTTACAATCCACCAAGATGTTGCCAATCAGGTTATTATTATTGTTTAATTTTCATTTATTTGTTACCTGAATGGATCCTTTTTTCTTAAACTTATTGGATATTTATATCATCCATTCCATGAATTTATATCACCCATTCCAAGTTTATATTCATCAATTTCTATTTGGATGATTATCATTTTTATTAGTAAATTATTAGTATTCTAGGCATTAATCTTTGTTTTTGTACATGTTGTATATAGTTTTCCCAGCCTCTCATTTAACTTTTAACTGTATTTTTGTCCTTTCAAATAAAAAGGGTTTTTAATTTTTTTATTATGTTGATATTTTCCTCTATGGTTTCTAGGTTTCCTATCACACTGAGAAAATCCTTCCTAATCCCAAAATTATAAAAATATGTTTCATTCCTTTTATTCTACCATTTTTGTATTTGGCGAATTTTTTAATGTTTAAACCTTTAATCTATTTAGAGTTCATGTCTGTGAAAGCTGTAGTGCAGAGAGCTAGCTAGATTTTCAATTGTCATAACATCATTTGGAATAATCCTTTTGCTTATCATTTCTGAAATTCCACAACTGTCATGTACTAAATTACCAAATTTGATCATGGATATTTTTAATGCAGATATTATTATACAGGTGTATATTTACTGCATATGTTTTAATATCTAGAAGGTAAGTTTCCTATGTACCACAGACGTAATCTTAACGGCAGCAATAAATAATGTCTATGGTCTGTAGGACATGAAATGATAAATGAGATTATTCAAGAAAATTTATGAAAAATGATGCTTTTCAAAATTATATGCACACAAAATGTTTTTAATTAGTTCTTCTAAAATATTATCCAATATAGAGTATAATGTGTAAAAATATACTGTATTATGAAAAATAGTATTTTTAAACATGATCTCATAGTCTAGTTGGAAAAGAAATGCTTTTTGTAAAAGCAGACAATTTTCTGTCACTTCTTTAAGCTGATAGTAAATTATTGCTACTACATTTTACAGTTCATGTCATGACATAGCTCTGATTAAGAAACAATTTATTCTTTCCAGTGAGACAGAATAAATGGCTTACAGTGGCAGTCCGTTTTGCAATTGCCAGGACTCTAGTCCAATAGAAATATTTTTTCGCAGATGGGTAGTTCCCAAGAGACCTAATTTCTGGAATCTTCCCTCACAGAATCTGCATTTTTAAAAATCTTTGTTTCAACTCAGAAGAAGCAATTTTACACTCAGCCTTATTCTTACTAACACCAAAGTATAGGAAAGAAGTTTATTTTTAAAATATTATTTAATAACCCAGACAGAGCTAGCATGAGGAATGTAGTCAGTGAGAATCGTAGATGCTAATAAACCCAGTACTTCTTTCATGAGATGTTCACTACACTGCTGCTGCAGCCACAGACATTCTGGAAGGAAAGTGGACACAGGGACAAAATACCAAAGGGACACCCCAAGAACATGACCCCACCCAGTACTCAGGTCTTCCCAACCTCTCCATCCCACAACATTCAAATGCAGTACAAACATCTTCACAAGGGGAATCAATGGAAATGTATACAAACCACTGAATTATTAATGTTCTTCACACTGGGATGTTAAATGATGAAATGTTCCTCAAATTAGCTTGACATGCTGATGTGGATTTTGTCATCCACCAGGCTGTCTTTGCAGCTGCCAAAGATTGTTCAAGCAGAGGTCATACGTAACTGAACACAGTTTGAGAAAAGGTCTGCCACATTGTTCTTAATGAATATCATGTCAACTGAAATTGGTGGGCATCCCCTGACCCCATAAAAAGATGCAGATCAAGTGCTCCCAAAGGAGTATTAGCATCTGTCTGCACACCTGAGAATCTGCTCCTTCAAATTGACAGAGATAATTAAGCCAGAAATAATTTGCATCTTGAATATATATAATTATTCTTTATCATAGCCTAGAGCTAAGATCATACCATTATCACTAAAACGCTTTCTTGTCCTTTAAAGACGATATAGGCTGCAGTGTTCTCTGCCCACGTCTATATGTAATTGTTTTAATCCCTTCACAACAGAGGGCCAGGACCATGTTTTACTCATTTTTATAGACTTCTATATATCCCATATTCATTTATGTATCCCTTAGGGTATAGAGCACAGTACCTGCCCATAGTAGGTATTCAGTAAACATAATAGGAGAATTATATGAAGCATCAAATAAGGTGGAGATGTGATCCAATTATTATTCATATAAAAAGTCAACACTCATAATATTTACTCTAAGGTATGTGTCGAGACATAGTCATTAGATATTTAAAAGCCCACATACAGAAGAAAAACATCTATAGAGTTTGCATCAATTGAGAATCAGTTATACCATAGTATTTTGGATGAATAATAATTCTTGTGTTACATACCAAAAGAAGACATGCACATCTAACTCCTTAAATATTTACCTTGTTTACTCCTCTACACATTAAGAATTCAACAAGATAGGGAACAATCTCCAAAAGGCATTGTTTTAAAAAAGGAGCAATGGGCAGAACAATGTGCACAGAATGTTGATATTTAAACAAAAATATGATATATGTATTCACATATGTGCTTGAACATTTATGCTGGGGCCCAAGGCGAAGCCAAAGTTTCTTCAGCTGTTTGACAAGTCACAGCAGAAGGAGGTTTGTCACAGAGCGGACATCCTCTGGTGGTGGCAAGCCTGTTGGTGGCCTTATTGTTAATGTTAATAAATGTGGGAGATGTCGGGACCAAAAGGCAAAGCCAAAGTTTCTTCGGCTGGTTGACAGAGTCACAGCAGAAGGAGGCTTGTCGCAGAGCTGACATCCTCTAATGGCGGCCTAGCTTATTGGTGACCTTACTATTAATGTTAATAATTGTGGGATTGGTGACGGGAATTGTAGGACTTATACCAAAAACTCAATTTACGCAGAATGACTCGAATACAGGCGAAATGCAGGAAAACTGTTGTTCCCAGCATAGAAATAATTTATAGGAAAAGAGAGTTAAACCAGATAATGAGTATTACCCGCCAATCTGTAAATTATTAGCTAGTGCTCAGAACAAGGAGGAACATAAACAATCTCCTGCTGTATCAACAATTATGGCTTCTGGGAGGCCTGCCTACTGGATAGGTAGGAGGCTGTGGTTTCCCCTTTGAGGAAAACAAGCAAGCAAGCCTGTGACTATCAGCCTGTGACTGACCCTCCTCTAAGTTACACAGGTGCTTACCTTCAAGACGAATGGTGTCAAGAGGGTCCGAGCTAGTAACACAAACTTTATGACAAGGCTTGCTAGAAACTCTACATTTTGTGCTTCTTTCACTTCATCTAAGATTAATCAATTATACAAAAAGATAC
>PVJS01002238.1:55929-86864 GCA_004027185.1 Glis glis
CATAAATGGCATTAAGATAGAATATAGTTTAGGTATAGGTGTAAGATATAGGTGTAAGGTCTAGTTAACCACATTATTCATAGCTTTTAACTTTTAGCATAAGTATAGTTATAGATAAATGATATTAAAATAGAATATAGTTTAAGTATAGGTGTAAGGTATTCATAGCTTTTAACTTTTAGCATAAGTATAGTTATAGTCTACATAGGAAAGATATAAATAAAAATAGTTTAATAGTAGATATAGTTAGCCATAATGACATTTATTAGTTAGCATAATATATGTAGCCACATAATATAAAAAATAGTTAAGACTTATATAAAAAATATATAAAAAGCAGTAGTCAAAAGCCTTTAGGTAAGGTTATGTTTGTCACCTGATAATTGCAGCGTGATATTTCCAAGAACAATGCAAATGATTAAAAGAGCTAAGTTGACATTGTGGGAAGAAACGCAAGTTTGCATGGGACCTGAGTAATTGGTGGGGAACATATTGTGACCATCTGAACAATGGGTTGTTAATAACTGTGGGTAAATGACTGCACTGTAAAGAGTCCTATGATGTACTAAGTAAAAAATATTTTTCATGATGTACTAAGCAGAAAATTGTTTGTGTTAAGACTTCCTGATGTAAAAAAAAGTATAAAAATAAAGTCTGATGCTCACTGGGCAGAGACAGTGCCTGCAGCTTCACTGAACTGCTGAGCCTCCTGTCTCTCATTCCCCCGCTGACCCTACACCTCCTTCAGGGATTTCCCCGGACCCACCAAGGCTGGACCCCGGCACATTTATATGCAAAACCTGTCTCTAAAACAGACATAAGAACAGCCTCAGCTACTTAGTGAGGCCATCTGCAATTTCAAAATAAAGAATAAAAAATAGGGCTGGGGGTGTAGCTCGGAGGTAGAATGCCCCTGGGTTCAATCCCCAGTACCACACACACAAAAATAAATAAATAGAAATATGGCTTTTTAAAGAAATGATTCAATAAGTAGTTACTAAACAAAACATGTTTTTATGCTTATTTCTGTATTTCTTTAACCCTCAGGGTTAAGCAGGAAGCAATACTTCAAATACCCCAAAGAAAAGTGACAAACTCCAAGTCAACTGCTCTGATCATAGATATACAAGTGGCCCTCTGTAACACCAGAGTCATGTCGGTTTTGTGGTTCTAAGTCATACCTTTGTTCTTTCCTGAGTATTCTCAGGAAAGGAATTAATAAGGTTTAGGAAGAATATAGGGTCCAGCCAAGAGAGCAGGGGATAGATGGATAGTATCTGTTCCATAGATGAACCTGGAGTACAGAGAAGGAATTCGTGGGAAGAATTTTTTCATAAGGCTTGGGCAAACACAATGGGGAATGAAGAGGAGAAGGAGGATAGTTAAGAGTGTTCCATAGAGGGGTACTTCACTTGGATTCATTCCAAACTCATCAACAGCTATGTTTGAATCCAATGATAGGCTGTTCCCTTGAGCAGGAGTTCAGAGGCTGCTCAGGAGAGGAGCCTGCTATAGGAAAAGTAACCTTCTGTCTCTGCAGCTGAGGGGCCCAGAGCAGGTGGAAACAGGCCAAATACCACATTCATTAGGGACAGAGTCCTCCCCACCATCTCACTCAGACCCAGTGGCCATCTTATCAGATAATTTAGTGTTACATGAAAACAGTTTATGTATAATACTTTTTAAGAATATTTATTTTCATGGTTTTTGAAGATAGAATTCGAGGCTAAACAGGGAGAGTAGGTGTAATAGAAAAATGATTTAAAGCATTTGTAAAACTGATTTTTTATTTAATTGCTGCTATGATACAATGTACATCAAATTTATAAACCCATCTGTGAAATGGTCATTATTATAACACTGTACTTGGGGTTTATGCTATGGAATAATTTTCCAATAGGTTAATTTAGTTAAATATATATACACCACTTTTTATACTTCAACCAATAAGTTTTCTGAGATAGAATAAAGAGGATTTAATTTTATACCAATTCCCTACCATCGAGGATTATAACTGAGTACCATGGACTAGGATCTAGAACAAAGACCTTGGAATGGGGAATCTAAAAGCTGACGTGGTCTAATGCCCAAGGTCAAGGACAGTAACCTGACCTTGCACCTCGTCAGGATATCTAGCAAAGGGAAGAGAGTAGCAAACAGTGTGGAAAACAGCAAAGTAGATTCACAGGCCAAAATAGAATAAAAGTCCAAAGTTTCAAAATAACCTAACTTCTAGATTGGGACACCAAAACAACAGAAGAAAGCCAATGTTAGCTGAAGAAGGTTTATGGGGGTCATATTCATTACAGAGGATTCTAAGAACCTGGGTTCATAGGTGAAAAATAAAGCTGAGAGGCGGGATGACAGACGACATCCCTGTATGGGATCCATCTCTTTATCAGCCTAAGAAATCTTAAACAGCTAAACTAGGGACTTGAAGAAATCTAGTTCTAAAGCACTTTGTGAAATCATATTAGGAAAGCTTGCCATCCCAGTCCTCTCTGCCACTGCTCCACAACATGAGCCCACTCAGCAGATTTACTCTCGTGTCCCACACGTGCCTTGTACCTTTCCATCTATACACTTTCTGTTAACTATTCCCTCTAGCAAATAATGCCCTCTATTATACCTTCACTTACCCAAGCAGACCCCATCCAGTAAGACCAATTCAAATCCCACAACTCTCATGAGGTCTTTTTTATTCACCCCTACTTGGATTGATTTTTCACTTCTCTGAACTCTCAGTTGCTCATTTGACCCCTATATTGCCTTGCATTATTAATTTTATCTTCCTTTCCTATTATTAACTGGGTTGCCAGCTCTTTGAGGAGGCAGTGATTGCACCGTATCACCTCTGGATCCCCACTGTACATTAAAGTATTCACTGAAGATTTATTGAACTGGAGGCTTCTCTTAGAGTCTCTCTCTGTATCTCCCCAGCTCCTGCACATGTGCTGCTGTGAAGCTAAGTGACCTAAAACGGTAGAGTACTAACCGTGGTTGGTAAAACACAAGCACTTGTTTAATTTTCTCTTTTTTTCCAGTACATTTCATCTTTTTCAAAGCAACATTGTGTTGCCAGAATTAGAAAATTCTCTATCAAGTGGAATCAGACCCAAACTACAAACTACAAAGGAAAAAGTACAAATCATACTGTAGTGATATTATTTCTTTGCTTCCTAAATCATATATAATCACTGCAAACAAATTAAAATTAGGGAAAAACACAAAGTGTGTGTGTATATATAGATATTTTTTAATTTTTTAAATTTATTATATTTTTGCAGTATTGGGAATCAAACCCAGGGATGGGATGCCTTACCACTGAGCTAAATCCCCAGCCCTTTTTTATTTTTTATTTTGAGACAGGGTCTCACTAAGTTGCACAGGCTGGCCTTGAACTTGCAATCCTCCTGCCTTAGCCTCCCAGTATCTGGAATTACAGGCATATGACACCACACCAGCACAAAGTATGTATATGTATGTGTGTGTGTGTGTGTGTGTGTGTGTGTGTGTATACATATATATTAAATTACAAATATACATTGAATTAATTTATAATGATATCATGCAAAGATAGCCACTCTTAGTTTTCTGGTGCATAATCTTTCATTATTAGACTTATTTTATGCTGTTTACCAGCACAGGTCCTTCATAAGTGAAATTACCCTGCTCACTTTCTTCTACTAAATGAAACTTGCCACCCCATCTCAGCACAACGGCTATGGGTAGACATCTCCCTAAGATAGCTAATCAGCAGTTTGTCCAGTAACAAACCTGGATCAATAAAATCAGCCAAATAACAGGCTTAATCTTAAGAATTTAAACTAAAGGAAAAAAGTACTGGATCTGCAACCAAAAGTCTACGAATTGGAGAAACCACAGTGTGCTGTGGGCAAGCTGACTGTACACAGAGCAGGTATTATGGGCATGCCAGTGGAAAGTGGAACAGAAAGAAGCTGGAAAGCAAGGTGTGACTGAGTCACACCAGAGAAGTATTGGAAAGAAGACTCTGTACTCTGATCCCTTGGAGCCTTCTTAAATCCAGATCTGCCTCCAGATATAGAGACCAAATGAACTTCATGCATACACTAAACAAACATTACATGAACCCAAATTGCATTAACAGAACGCCTCTCATGTACTTAGCATTATCCTGACACATATTCAACTTGGACTAAATGTTAGTATTGTAATAATTGTGTACACTGGATTTTTAATTGCCTTCTACAGTCGTTTAATTGTTATCCCCAGGTGATACTTACTGTTAAAAATATATCCACTGAAATGGTAGATATAAAATATATCCACTGAAATGACAATATCTATATGCCCACAAATTAAACAAATGCTGGTCTGTGCCCAGGCTCCTAATATAACTGTAGCATTTTTATTGTTTATGGAAATAGAGCAATTTATTTTTTGCTTGATAAGGTAGGTAATAGTAACAACAAACCAAATGATGTGAATAACTTTGATTTTCTCATGTGCTATGAAATTATCAAAATAAAGTCAGTGTATTGTTTCCTCTTGAGCAACTCATTGCAGTTATATTTACCTTATTCTTTATTGATTTATTTATGGCCTTTCACTCTTTCTCTTGAGAGAGTAAGTATTCTACCACAATAAAGTAATTACCTATTGAAATTATGTTTAAAACTGTAGCATTCTGCCGGGCATGGTGGCGCACGCTTGTAATCCCAGTACTTGGGAGGCTGAGACAGGAGGATCCAGGTTCATGGCCAGCCTCCGCTACTTAGTGAGGCCTTCCACAACTTAGTGAGACCCTGTTTCAAAATAAAGAATAAAATATAGGGCTGGGGGTGTAGCTTGGAGGTAGAATGCCCCTAGGTTCAATCCCCAGTGCTGCCAAAAAAAAAATTCCCAGAAAAAAATAAAATAGGTTTTCTACTCATACCCACACACAATATTGAAGACATTGGATAGAACAAAGACACCCCCCACCACCAAATGATCTATTTAGTGTTATTTCCAATATAATCTAACTTTGGACACAGTGGATCAGATTTATTATATTACCTAGGTGGTATTGAGAAAGAAATAAGTTATATGGATATCACAATAGCCTTAAATAAAAGGAAAAAAGGGTTTTTAAATGAGTTAGTAGAATAACAAAAACATTACCACAGAAAGTACTTGGTTTTGAAGAATGAGACCAATGTAATTCCATAACAAGACAGGGAGGAGTTTTGGCAGCAAGTACTGGAGCTGGCTCATAATGGCTTGCAAGAGCCAATTGTTAAATTATCAGAAATGTTGCAAGGTTTTAATATGGCCATTATTAAAAGTTGAATTATGCCGGCGCACGCTTGTAATCCCAGTACTTGGGAGGCTGAGACCAGAGGATCTGGGTTCTCGGTCAGCCTCAGCTACTTAGTGAGGCCCTCTGCAACTTAGTGAGACCCTGTTTCAAAATAAAGAATAAAAAATAGCCGGGCGTGGTGGCGCACGCTTGTAATCCCAGTACTTGGGAGGCGGAGACCAGAGGATCCAGGTTCGCGGCCAGCCTAAGCTACTTAGAGAGGCCCTCCACAACTTCGTGAGACCCGGTTTCAAAATAAAGTATAAAAATAGGGCCGGGGGTGTAGCTCGGAGGTAAAACACCCCTGGGTTCAATCCCCGGTACTGCAAAAAAAAAAAAAAAAAGAATAAAAAATAGGGCTGGGTTGTAGCTTGGAGATAGAATGCCCCTGGGTTCAATCCCCAAAAAACAGGTGAATTACATAAAATTATAATTAAATAAATTATATTGGGTAATAAATATTTATAACTATCACTTCCTTCACTAAATTTTAGTATTGTCTATTTGTTTTATTCAATGTCTATTTTGTCTGTATGCTAGAAATACTATATAGTGGTATGCTACTGTCCATCTCTTCACAACTCCACATTCAGTGCTATTCTATTGGTGGCTTAAAATCAATCATGGTGACAGTATCTACATTATGAAAATCCAATTGTTAGACCTTTGTCAGCATACCAATGAGTGTTAGTCTCCTGTTTGCTTTTTAGAAGGTCATAAATTCTAACTAATTCCTGCCTTTAGAAAGGAGATAGGTCTTTATCACCTTGTCGGGAAACAATTCCCGTCTCATACTTTTTGCAAAACAAGGCACTGACTTGTCATTCACTATGAAACATCATTTTCAGGATTTTTGTAGGAGTGAGCACCCTTGAAAATTATAGTGTCTTGTTGCCATTATAAAAGATTCAGGCTCCCTAAGCTTTGGGTTCCTCTTTAATAACGCAATCTATTGCCTGTGAAGGCACCCATCTGGGCAACTGTGTGGAACTTGGGGGCAAAGGTTTGACTTTAATGTTTATTTTTGTTCTTATTTTGATATGATACTTTACTTATTTGAGCAATATTCATATCCTCAAAAAATACAAAATACTATTTTGTAGGGGGATCATGGTATCTGGAGATTGTACCCTCAGTCAACTTGAGGATCTATGAAAGCATCTTCCCCTTTAACTAGGACAGGCTCTGGGCACTAGAGGCCACTTTGGGAGTCACCAGATTGAAGATGTGTGAAAGCTGACTTCTGTATTTATCCCTGAAGTATTGCCTGATCCAGGCAGCACATGCTTGGAGCATTGCCATCAAGGTGTATGACAATTAAATTGCACCTATTCACAAAGAAATGGATAGTAGCATTAACAGGATACCAATCCCTTTGCAGTATACTCTGACATAAAATTTCTTTAGCTTAATATTTTATGGTTGTGTTTTATTTATAAAACATAAGGAAAGCATAGCAATAGAAAGATAATCCATTATACACAATAGGAAATTAAAAGCAGGCAATATTTTTCTTTCTAAATTGCATTCTCTGTATCTTTGTCATTTACAGACTTGCAAGAGCCTTAGAATTAATTAGCACTTAGAAATCACAGGAAACTTTTACCATTTAATAATAGTCAAGAATACCAGAAAAATAATTATTGTACAAAACAAGGTTGTCTGTTTTATAAAGATATGCTGAGTAATTGATTTTATCCTTTTTTAATATCTCATTAAACTAAAGTCAAAATACTATATTTTTAATTAACCTAACCAGAATATGTTTGCCCATGTTTCACCATAGAACACCCACCTAGAGAACAGAATTAAGGCACATTAATTGTGACAACCTATTTTTCTTCTGTCTTTATCTGCCCAGTCACAATTTGGGAATATTCAGATTTTCTCAAAATCTCTCTAGTTCTACATGTGAGTTCCCAGAAGCAAATCCATTCTCTTCTTCCACTGCCTGCAAAGGAGCAGCCAGAGACTTTGCATCCTCATGATGCTAAACTCCCACAGTGTTAAATGTGAAGAGTTCTCTGGACATTTCAATGTGCCAAAGCTTGTTGTGTTCCCCCCTAAAAGGTGAGAATGTATCTCTCCTTTCTTGGCTTTGTGCCTGGAGACCAAAGTAGAGATGCTTAGTGTCCTCATGTCTTACAGATTTTGGACACTCCTGTTCTCAATTCCTGTTCCCTGTAAGACCTATATAGTATAGGACGAGGGCAGAGCTGAGAGGCTAACAAGATGTTACAGGTAAAATCAAGGCTCCTTTTGATGCAGGAAGAATCTGCTAAGATGATCTTTCCCCACCTGACTTTCTCTTTCTAAGCATGAGTTTTCTTCCAGGGGTTTCATTTAGTCATGCAAATCTACTACCAGCAGGACCAGCCCCCAACCAGACAGACATGGTTGAATCCTAGCAGGAAGTACAGCTTAGATTCCAATAGGGTCCCCCAGTATGCTCAAAAAAGGACTAATTTGGCAGTCATTTGTAATTACTTTTGCTTGCCCAGTGAGATTAAAAGGCTAAAGGTGGCCTGGTGAACAGAGAGTATAGAAGGAAAAGTGAGTTTTTCACAATGATCACAACTGTGATATTGACATGAGGATGAATAAATAGATCAATAGTACAAAGTCAAGATTCCAAAAGTGGATGCCCACATATATGGACACCTGATTTCTTTTAAGCACATATGCACAGGTGATTCAGTAAGAAAGGGCAATCTTATCAATATATGGTGCTGAAATAGTTGGATATCAATATGCAAAAAAGAACCTTAATCCATACCTCATATATCATATACAGAAATTTGCTTAAAAAGCACCAAAGACTTAAATGTAAAATCAAAACTATAGGACTTCAGGACAAAACGACAAGGAAGTTATTTGTGACCTTTAGTTAAGCAAGGAATTTGCAGCTATGCCACCGAAAACACAATCAAAATTTTTAAAAAGCCAGGCATGATGGTGCACACCTGTAATCCCAGTACTTGGGAGGCTGAGACAGGAGGACTGCAGGTTCAAGGACAGCCTCAGCAAGTAGTGAGACTCTCATTAACCTAGCGAGACCCTGTTTCAACAACAACAAAAAAATTAAAAAATAAGGCTGGGGGTGTAGCTTGGAGGTAGAATGCCCCTGGGTTCCATTCCCAGTACTACACATACACACACACACACACACACACACACACACACACACACACATACACACATTTTTTAAGTGATAAATTGGTGCTACAGTCTATATGTCTGTGTCTTCCCACAATCCATAGGATGAAATCCCAACTTCCAACATGATAGTATTAGGAGGTGGGGCCTTTGGTAGGTAATTGGGTCATGAGGGCAAAGTCCTCATAAATGGGATTAGTGCCCTTCTAAAAAAGGCCCCAGAGAGCTAGCTTGCCTCTTCTATCATGTGAGGACCCAGTGAGAAGGCACAATCTATGAACCAAAAAGCAGACTCTCACCAGATAACAGCTCAGCCGGTGGCTGATCTTGTACTTCCCAGCCTCCACAACTATGAGAAAGTCATTTCTGTTATTTATAAACTACCAATTTGTGGTTTTGTTATAGCGGCCCAGACAGGCTAAGACAATTGCTTCTGTCAATTTTTAAAACTTCTGTTTTTATGAATACACTGCTAAAAGGAAAAAAAGAAAAGTCATGTACTTGGAAAAAAATATGCAGAAGATAATATTTTTAAAAACCTGTCAAAATTCAACTAACAAGAAAACCAAATAATATTTTTTTTTGTACTAGGGATTGAACCTACCTCTGAGCTAGAACCCCAGCCTTTTTTCTTTTTTATTTATGAAACAGGGTCTTGCTAAGTTGCTGAGTGTTTTGCTAAATTGCTGAGTCTGGCCTCAAACCTGTTATCCTCCAGTCTCAGCTTCCCAAGTACTGGGATTACAGGCATGCACCACTGTGCCCAGCCAAACAACCTATTATTTATATCTTTATTTACTTATTTACTTTTATTTATTATTTATTTATTTATTTGCAGTACTGGGGATTGAACCCAGGGGCATTCTACCTCCGAGCTACATTCCCAGCCCTATTTTTTATTCTTTATTTTGAAACAGGGTCTCACTAAATTGCAGAGGACCTCACTAAGTAGCTGAGGCTGGCTGAGAGCCTGCGATCCTCCTGTCTCAGCCTCCCAAGTACTAGGATTGCAAGTGTGCACCACCACGTCTGGCTCAAACAACCTATTTTTAAATGGTCAGAATATTGAGCAGACACTTCACCAAAGAAGAGGTGTAAATAGTAAGTAAGCACGTGAAATGATGCTTAATACCTTCAGACATAAGGGAAATGCAAATTGAAACAATGAGCTACTACTACACAACTATTTGAGCAGTTAAAATTAAAAAGACTAAACATACCAAATGTTGGTAAGGATATGGAATACCAATGACTCTCCTCTACTACTAGTGAGAATGCAAAGTGGTATAATTACTTTGGAAAAAACATTGACAATTTTGAAAGGTCAAACATAAACCTAGGATCCCATCGTTCTACTCCTAAATATACTCCCTAGAAAAATGAAAGCATGTGTCCATACAATAAGAATGCATGCGTCCATACATAAGAATGTTCACATTAGGCTTTATTGTAGGAGCCCAAACGTCCATCACAAAGCAAATGTATAAACAAAAATATGGTGTATTTATATAAAGGAGAACTTATATTAAGTAATACAAATGTGTGAAATAGTAATACCTAAAACAACATGGACAAATCCAAAATAATCATAGATAATACCTTTTACCTTAAGTTCTAAAACATACACTGAAAACAGATAAGTGGTGTCTTAGTGATATGTGGGGTAAAAGAGAAAACAGGGATTATAAAGAGGCAGAAGGAAATTTGAGATATGAGGGGGTATTCACTATCATGAGAGAGGTGGTAGTTACAGAGGTATATAAGTAAGCTAAAACATACCAAATTATACACTTTAAGTATATGCAAAAGCCGAGTATGGTAGCACATGCTTGTAATACCAGTACTTGGGAGGCTGAGACAGGAGGATCGCAGGTTCGCAGACAGCCTCAGCAACCTCAACTCAGTGAGACCCTGTTTCAAAAAAAGAAATAGGACTGGGGGTGTACCTCAGAGGTAGAATGCCCCTGAGTTCAATCCCCAGTACCAAATAAATAATTCATTCATTCATTCATTTGGTGGTATTGGGGATTGAACACAGGGGCATTCTACCTCTGAGCTATACCCCTAGCCCTTTTTATTTTTTTGTTTGGAAACAGGGTCTTGTCAGGTTGCTGAAAGCCTTGCTATGTTGCTGAGGCTGTCCTTGAACCTATAATCTTCCTGTGTCAGCCTCACAAATACTGGGATTACAGGCGTGTGCCACCAAACCCAGCTAAGTATATACAGTTGTATATCAATTATAACTCATTAATGCTGACTAAAACACACAAAAATATTTTCCTAGCCTATCAAATGACAAATGTTGAACTCATAGTTTTGTACTATGTTGAATATAATTTAGCAGACATATTACCAAAGAAAAAGATGCAATTCTAAAACTGCAGAAATAATTGCTTTGAATCTGTAAGAAACGTTGCTTCATACCTAGGAAAGAATAAAGTTCACTGGATGAGACTGTGGCTTTGATTTGTGAACACCCCGTGAATCAGACATTCTGACACAGAACAGTTCATGAAGCACAATGCATGGACAGTACAAACAGAAAAGAAAAATATAATACTGTGTGACAACTTCTCTTCTCATTAGGCCTGTATTAGCTTTTCATCACTCTGATGGAATATCTGACATAAGCTACTTATGAAAGATAGAGGTTTGTTTAGCTCACAGTTTTGGAGATTCCAAACCCAAACAGCATAAAATAGGCTCTGGTCAAGAGCCGCCCCTGGGCTGCATCACCTCATGGTGGATAACAATGGCAGGAGCATGTTTCAGAGCAAACAGTCACATCTCCAGGAGGCAGAGAGAGGATGGGAGGCACTAGGCTTGTTCCTTTTATAACAACCCTCTTACAAGAGAACTCATAAGAACTACCAAGGGGTCCCAGGAGAACTACCTCACTCCTCCAATGATCTAAAGACCTCCCGCTAGACCCCACCTCCTAGAGGTTCCACTACCTCCCAATACTGCCACCCAGGACACCAAACCTTTAATCACAGGAATCTTTGGGGAGGCCTCAATCAAACTGTATCCAAATCATAGCAAGGCCTAAATTCCTTTCCACTTGAATATATTTTTTACCAAATATGAGGACTGCTGTTTTCATATAGATTTTCTTTTGACATTTGCAAAATGTTTCCAGGTTGGGACATTAATTGAGTGATAGGATTCAAATCCTATCTTCAGGCTTTCTTTGTAAATTCTGGGACCAAGATCATCTTCCTGTGCATTCATTTCTCAAATAATAAAGTACATTGCATCATACACATAGATGTGTCCTAGATTGTGGTCAGCAGGTTTAAATAAACCAGTGCATCTAATGGGTGTAGCCCAAAGGTAATGAAGGTACTTAGGCAGGCACTTCCCGGTAATCATTTTGTGACTTTTCACAATAACCCTTACTCCTATTAACACATTGTTATAATTTTAGCACTTAAGCCTGCTTGGGAAACTTGGTTTAAATTCTAAATGCTCAGGCCATGTCTATATAAACAGAACAAAATGAAGATCTGGGGAAGTTAAGCCAGACTCGGTCAATCTGAATGATTCAAATGTATAATGCTGACCTATGACCATTAAGTATCTAGTTCAAAATCTGTCTCTTTTACTACAAGTAAAAATTTGGTTCTGTCAGTACAAACTAGAAATAACTATGTATCATGTCCCTGGTTAACATATTCACGCTTAATTAAAAGGGCCTTTGTGATATTCTTGAGGTATTTCAGGTGAATTTATAGTTTCGAATTTTCCACAAAGTCATGTGAAAGAAAGTACAGCTGGGCATGGTGGTGCATGCCTGTAATCCCAGCACTTGGGAGGCTGGGGCAGGAGGATTGCAAGTTCAAGGCCTGCTTAAGCAATTTAGCAAGACCCTGTCTCAAAATAATATAGAAAGGGCTGGGGTATAGCTCAGGGGTAGAGTGTCTCTGGGTTCAATCCCCAGTACTGCAAAAAAAAAAAAATATATATATATATATATATAAAATCGAAAAATTATATTCTGAGTCTAGTAATACAAGATAACCTATTACTTTTTAGATTTGGATTGGATGGACACATAGGTTGCAATCCTAATGGAATTAAAGAGTTTACTTTTTTTTACTCTTTTTAGTCAACATCAATCTCAGCAAGCAGTGATGCTGAGAAAACTTACTTCACCATCAAGAAACAAAGTTAAATTGATCCAGACTGATTTAGTTTATTGGAGTGCATTCTTAATATAAACATACATCATTTGACTAGTTTTCTAACTCCTATACTATTTGCAACATGCTAGCATGCTGATGCACCTTGCTATATGAATTATTATAATATCATTATAATTCTGTAATGAAGCAAATCTCATGCTACTGAAGTAAGTAAATGAGAATAACCAAAATATGAGCCTCCTTTGGGAATTTCTAAAATACACACTTTAATATCAACAAGAGAAATGAAAACAAAAGCTAGTTTTAATGATTCTGTTCTTTCTAGACATTCCTTCACTAAGAATATACCTACCAGTGCTGGCTTTTATCTATTTAAAATAAAAATAAAGATGAAATTCTAAAGACGAGCTGATCTATGCAGGGATATATAGAGAATAACAAACATTACATCTATTTCTCTTCCAGCATACTCTGCCCCCTAATCACATACATCAATTGCATGAACATTACTTCTCTTGGGGATTTTCCATTAATGGATCAATCTGTCCATTAGGATATTTTTCCCTGATATCATATTGAGCTCCTGCTCTCGTTTTCTGTTTTTCCACCTATTAGTGCTAATTAGGTCCCCTTGGATCAGGGAGAATGATGCTGTTCCATCTTGGCATTCCCCCTTGATGCTGTAGACATGATGCACAGCTTTATTTATTATGCATTGAATACTTTAAAATTGTCCTAAATAATTCTCTGTGAGATTTTAATTGTGTCAACTTGCCCTTCTTTAAAAGTTTTAATTATCTGATCTTTTCAAGGCTAAAGAATTTTTACTTTATTATAATATACAATATTAGAAAAAACATGCTGATTTCCACAGTAGTGGCTTCCAATTATATCTAGATTTAAGAAAGAAAGAGAAAGAAAGGAAGGGAGGAATGGAGAGACAGAACAGGAAAGAGGGGGAAGAAGCGAGGAAGGAAGGGAGGGAGAAAAAGAGATGTGGATGGAGAGAGGGAGGAAGATGGTGTTTTACCAAAGAATATGATAGGCAGAATTTCACACAAGGTACATAAGTATTTTAACAACATGTTTAATTAAATCAATTTCTAATTTAAATAAAAATATTAGAACTTTAAAATTAGTTCAGTTCTTACACTTAATGCACCTAACAACTTGGTTATTCTTTTTTCCTTTTGTATTCCTACTATTCTGTACAGATATTCTCGCAAAATGTCTTTTGTTGAAAACATCTTAGGCACTCAATAAACACTCGTTAGTTGATGGGTACAGTACTGGTGAATGACAGAAGGGGGAGGAGCACTTACAAATAAGATTAAAATATTTTCTGTGAGGTTTAATGTGTGACAGTGGGTTGCCAAATAATTTAAGTAGCTATGGGAATCCATGTTTGAATTACTTCTTCTAATTATTACTAAAGTACAACTAGTCAGTGGTATGGAAAAAATAAATGAAGGATACAGTTTTAGATTAAAAGAGGTGAAAGAGATCTAACAATTGAATATAATCTGAGAACTTTGCATTTTGTTTTAAATTAACTGTAAAAATACATTTCTGAAGCCGGGTGTGGTGGTGCATGCTTGTAATCCCAGTAACTTGGGAGGCTGAGACAGGAGGATCGCAGGTTCACAGCCTGCCTCACAGCCACCCTCCGCAATTTAGTGAGACCCTGTTTCAAAATAAAAAATAAAATAGGGCTGGGGGTGTAGCTCAGAGGTAGAATGTCCCTGGGCTCAATCCCCAGTACCACATACACACAAAAAAATATTTCTGAGACACTGGGACAATTTAATTATTACTGTAATTTGGATCTTGATTGTCCCAAAGGACCATGTGTTAAAGACTTGGTTCCCAGAGTAGTGCTATTTGGAGATGGTGGAACCTATAGAAAGAGGGACCTTCTGGGAGGTCCTTAGGTCATTGGGGGCATGCCCCTGAAGGAGATTGTGGGACCCCAGCTCCTCTTCCTCTTTCTTTCATTTCCCGACCATGAGGTAAGCAGTTCACTCTACCGTGCTCCTCCTACTGTTGCCACCAGGCACACCCACCAGCAGGTTGAAGCAATGGGTCCACCTAATCTTGGGCTGGAACCTCCAAAACTGTGAGCCAAAATAAATCTTTTCTATTTATAAGTCAATTATCTCAGGTATGTTGTTATAGTGATGAAAAACTGACTAATAAAATTTAGGTTGGGAATTACATAATACCAATGAATTATTGTTAATTTTTAAGGTATGATAATAGCTCTGTGGTTATGTAATGTATTTTCCATAACTCTTATTGATGCACATTGAGTTAGTTATGAGTGGAATGGAATGCTGTCTGGGATTCCAGATATTGTTGGCTATTCTAGATGATGCATATGTGGAAATTCAGTACACTATTCTCTTCTTTGGTCTATGTTAAAAACTATTATAGTAAAAATGTATTCTATTTATTTTTACTTTTTAATTTTGTGTGTGTGTGGTAATGGGGATTGAACCCAGGGCTTTATACATGCAAGGCAGGTGCTCTGCCACCAGGCTACATCCCCAGTCCTTTTCTTATTTTTATTTCAAGTCAGGGTCTTGCTACATTGCTCAGGCTGGCCTCAAACTTGTGATCCTCCTGCCTCAATCTCCTGAGTAGCTGGGATTACAAGTATGTACCACTATGCTTGGCTAAAAAGGTGTTTTAAGTAAAACAAAATTAATACATACTCAATATATAAAAGTAAAAATAAAACAAAGCATGTATAAGTTAAAATACAAAGGTCTCTCTTCACCACCACCCACAAATCCTACTCTCAGGAGCAAACCAGTACTAACAATTTGGTGTATATACTAGTATGGACATGTTTACCTACATACAGATCTATTATACATATCTAAATTTTTACCAAAATATTTTTAAACTTTTCTTTATAAAAGTTATATCACAGCCGGGTGTGGTGGCACACACTTGTCATCCCAGTACTAGGGAGGCTGAGATAGGAGGATTGTAGGTTCACAGCCAACCTCAGCTACTTAGTGAGGCCCTCCGCAACTTAGTGGGACCCTGTTTCAAAAATAAATAATAAAAAATAGGGCTGGGAGTATAGCGCAGAGGTAGAATGCCCCTGGCTTCAATTCCTGGTACCACACACACACACACAAAAAAAAAGTTATATTACAGGATTTTTCGTTAATAAATTTAGATCTACCTTATCCTTAGTAACTGGCACAGAGCACTTCACTGTTTGGATATTAAACATGGATGCTTTTATTTTTATAATCCCATATGGATGAATATTTAGTCTGTTCCCAGTTTTTAGCTATTATAAACAGTATTACAGGAAACCTTTTTGTGCATGCTTCTTTGTACATTTGTATGACCATATGTGTTAGATGATGCTTTAGAAGAATTGAGAGGCAATCTAAATTGATGAACAAATATGTGGGCACGAGAGTCAGGCTCCCTGTGATCCTTAACTCTTCAACATCATTTCTTTAATTCTGAAAATAGGATTAAAAATAATCATATCTACTTCATAACATGACCATGAGAATAAATAATAATACATATTAAGCGTTCAGAACAGCTCATGACACACACACAGTACTCAATGACTGTGAATAGTCATGATTGCTAATATAGATTGGATTGACTTACATTCAAACCAATAGGAAGAAAATAATTTATTTATTTATTCATTTATTTATTTATTTATTTATTTTTGGCACTGGGGATTGAATCCAGGGACATTCTACCTCCAAGCTACACCCCAGCCCTATTTTTTATTCTTGATTTTGAAATAGGGTCTCACTAAGTTGCGGAGGGCCTAGGTAGCTGAGGCTGGCACTGAACCTGGATCCTCGGGTCTCAACCTCCCAAGTACTGGGATTACAAGCATGCACCACAATGCCCGGCCCAAAAATCAATTTTTTAAACGTGGTGGAGGAAAATCATCTTATTTCAATTTCCACTTTCTTTCCTTTTCTTCTTTTCTTTGTGGCAGTAATGGGGATTGAACCAAGAGCCTCACACATGCTAGGCAATCAATTTTCTTACTGTTTATTGAGGTTGGACATTTGTTCATAGATTTCCTGGCCACTTAAATATTATTCCTGTGAAATAGCAATTAGTGTACTTTGCCTATTTTCCCCCATGATAGTTGGATCTAGAATGTCCCTCAAAGTCCCATGTTTTACAGGTTTGTTGCCCAGCTTGGTAGAAACTTTTAAGAGGTGGGGCCTAGTGAGGGGGTCTTAGATCATTTGGGGTGTGCCCTTGAAGTAAACTGTGAGATCTGCTTGCTCTCTCTCTCTCTCTCTCTCTCTCTCTCTCCTGTTTTCACTTCTCAGCCATGAGGTGAGCAGTTCTGCTCTACCACACACTCCTACCATGATGTGCAAAGCAATGGGGTCAATCCATCATTGACTGAAATCCGTGTGAGCCAAAACAGACCTTTTTTTCTTAATAAATTTATTATTTTAGCCAGGTGTGGTGGCGCACGCTTGTAATCCCAGTACTTGGGAGGCTGAGACCAGAAGATCCAGGTTCTCAGCCAACCTCAGCTACTTAGTGAGGCCCTCTGCAACTTAGTAAGACCCTGTTTCAAAATAAAGAACAAAAAATAGGGCTGGGGGTGTAGCTCAGAGGTAGAATGCCCCTGGGTTCAATCCCCAGTACCACAAAAAAAAAATCATTATTTTAAGTATTTGTTATTATGACAGAAAGCTAAATAATACACCTACTGAGACACAAAATTAGTGATGGCAGATTCCAGAGAGAAGAACAGCAATCTACAAGTTCTGATCAGACCTGAATTTCTAGAGACTCTGAATACTTTAGTTTTAATCTGTCCTAAAGAAATTCCAGAGGAAGCTGAGCATGGTGGTACATACTTGCAATCTCAGTACTTGGGAGGCTGAGACAGGAAGATCTCAGGTTTGAGGCCAGCTTTATCAACTTAGTGAGACTCTAAAAGCCTAGTGAGATCCTGTTTCAAATAAAAAAAAAAATTAAAGGCCTGAGGGTGTAGCTTGGAGGTAGAATGCCCCTGGATTCATTCCTCAGTACCAAAGGGGGGAAAAAAAACAAGAAAAAGAAAAAAGAAATTCCAGGGGACATCCAGTACACCTGTGTATCAAACCACTACTCACAAAGAAGTTGAGTGATATTCTATTTTTTTTTTTGCGGTACCCGGGATTGAACGCAGGGGCGTTCTACCTCCGCACTACACCCCCGGCCCTATTTTTTATACTTTATTTTGAAACCGGGTCTCACGAAGTTGCGGAGGGCCTCACTAAGGAGACAGAGAGAGAGAGAGACAGGGAGAGCTGAGGCTGGCCACGAACCCGGTCCTCCGGTCTCCGCCTCCCAAAGTACTGGGATTACAAGCATGCACCACCATGCCCGGCTGTGATATTCTATTTTTAAAAATCAGTTACTTGAAGGCAGTAGGGAGCAACCCAAACAGTCAAAACTTAAAGAGACATGTACACAGGAAGAAGAAAAACACATAAACGTGAGCCTCAACATTCTCCTTCACATTACCCCTTGATAAATCGGACATTTCTTAAGCACTACAGGGGCTGGTGGTCAGGCCAAGCTTTCAAGCTCAGTGCATAGGGATGAAAAAACGAAAATCAATGTTCAAGTACCATCAAAATAAATGCCTTGGCTCTGAGCTAAACCTCAGAAAGGCTATATCCTAGGGTTGAGAACAAACCAAAATATACCAGACCTTACATGGCCTGAAATGCCATCACAAAT
This sequence comes from Glis glis, assembly GCA_004027185.1. Lineage (NCBI taxonomy): Eukaryota > Metazoa > Chordata > Mammalia > Rodentia > Gliridae > Glis > Glis glis. The sequence continues at coordinate 74,305 of PVJS01002238.1, forward strand.
TGTCTTAATTCCTGAATAAATCAAGTGATCTATCCTTAACTTACTACCTACCAACAAAAAAGTAAATCCTCTCCAGAAAAGATATAAAATCATCCTAATGTCAGTAATTTTTATACCAAATATCCAGGATTCAACAAAAAAATTACTAATCATATCAGGAAACAGAACCAATTTATCAAAAACCAAAATAACAACAACAAAAAGGAGACAAAAGAAATGGAAGCACAGATAATCAAATAATGGAGTTATCATTTATAACAAAGAAACAGCAAGCATTTTCTCTAAGTCCGAAACAATAGTACTAACAGCAGACTTCTTATAATAAATTATGAGAAAAACAACTATCAAGCCATATTACTATACCCAGAAAAAATACCCATCAAAAAGTAAAGAAGTTTTGTAAGGTGTAAAAGATCTGGAGATTGATTCTACAACAATGTAAATACACAACACTGCTGAATTACATACTTTAAAATATTGAATGATAAATTTTATGTTGTACATATTATCACAATTTTTTAAAGCAAAGGAGATAGGAAAAATAACATGAATGAGAAAATGACTTTTGTGGTAAATAAATTATAAAGCTGTCTTTTGTTTTGCTTTGTTTGTGGTACTGGGGATTGTATCCAGAGGCATTCTACCTCCGAGCTACACCCACAGCCCTTTTTTAGTTTTGTTTTGAAACAAGGTCTCGCTAGGTTGCTAAGAGTCTTGCTATGTTGCTGAGGCTATCCTTGAACATATGATCCTCCTGTCTCAGCATCCCAAGAACTGGAATTACAGGCATGCACCACCACACAAAGCTGTTTTTAAAAGGTGAAAAAGAAATAAAGAAATTTTATAATGAATAAACACTGAGATAATTCCTTATTAGCAAACCAATGTTAAAAAGAGTATTAAAAGCAGTTCTTTGGACAGAAGGAAAATAATGCCAGGTAGAAAAACAGAAATGCAAGACAGAATAAAGACAACAGAAGGAATAACTATACAAAACTATAGCTGCAGAAAACAATAATACTCTTAATAGAGGAGTTCTAAAATACACATAATTTGTAAATATTATTAAATACATTTATTTATAAATATTTTATAAACAGAAATAAATGTATTTATACATATGAAAATAAAAGTTAAGAAGTCAGGAATGTAGTATAAAGAGTCAAAGTATCATGATGTTGTGATATTTCCCAGGAAGTAGTAAAAGTACTGTTTTGTAGACTCTATTAATTCAGTAATGTCTGTTGTAATGTTGATAATAACCACTAGGAAATATTAAAAAGTAATGTATAATCAACTGTTAATAAAAGAGGACATAAATTTAGGAAAATAATCCAAAAATTTAAAAGAGGCAAAAAAGGGAAGAAAATCAAACAACAGGAGGACAAACAGGAAACAAATAATAAGACGACAAATATAAACACAAATATATCAGCAATTACAGAAAAGCATCATATTGAATTAAAAAATAAAACTCAGCCGGGTGTGGTGGTGCAAGCTTGTAATCCCAGTACTTGGGAGGCTGAGACCAGGGGATCCAGGTTCGCGGCCAGCCTCAACTACTTAGTGAGGCCCTCGGCAACTTAGTGAGACCCTGTTTCAAAATAAAGTATAAAAAATGGGGCTGGGGGTGTAGCTCGGAGGTAGAATGCCCCTGGGTTCAATCCCCAGTACCACAAAATAAATAAATAAATAACTCAATATTTCTTATAGAGACACACCTTAAACATAAATGTACAGAAAGATTAAAAACAACATACTGAGCCAGGTGTGGTGGTGATGCTTGTAATCCCAGTACTAGAGAGGCTGAGACAAGAGGATTGCAGGTTCAAGGCCAGCCTCAGCAAATTAGTGATGCCCTCTGCAACTTAGTGAGACCGTTTCAAAATAAAAAATAAAATAAGGCTGAGGGTATAGCTCAGAGGTAGAATGCCCCTGGGTTCAATCCCCATTACCACCAAAAAATAAAATAAGCATACTGGAAAAACATATACAATGAAAAAGCATAAGAAAGTTGTTATAGCTGTATTAATATAGAAATAAGCTTTACTAGAGATAAATATTTTATAATGATTAAAAGTTCAAGCTGGGTGTGGTGGCACACGCCTGTAATCCCAGTACTTGGGAGGCTGAGACAGGAGGATCGCAGGTTCGAAGCCAGCCTCAGAAACTTAGTGAGGCTCTCAGTAACTTAGCAAAACCCTGTTTCAAAATAAGAAATAAAATAGGTCTGGGGTGTAGCTCAGAGGTAGAATGCCCCTGGGTTCCATCCCCAGTACCAAAAAAAAAGTTCAATCCAATATATAATCTTAATGAATATAAATTTGTATGCCTTTTATAACATAGCCTTAAGGTGTTTAAAGCAGAAATTGACAGAATCTAAAGATAAATTAGATTTGAAGATTTTAATACATACATTTCAGTAAAGAACAAGCAAAAATATCATAGTATTTAGATTTAACATGATTAATGAACCTCATTTAACTGCTATATATAATACTATAACATATTTTTTATGTGCACATAAACCACTTGCCAAAATTGATGAAGTGGTGGATCATGATAAATCAAGTCTCAACAAATTTCAAGGCATCAAGAACATTAATCTTATGAAATTAGGCTAGAAATCAATAAAAAATAACTAGAAAAGGCCCAAATGTTTGGATTAAAATCAGTATACTTCTAAATAACCCATTGATCAAAGAATCACTCTCCATACAAATTTGGACTGAATTACAACATAAAATATGGCAGATCAAAAAAGTGTGAAATGTAACTAAAACTGTGCTCAGAGTGAAATTTAGAGGCTGAAATGCTGACAGTAGGGAAACAAGAGGACTACGACTCAATAATCTAAGTAAATCTGTCTCCATAAATGACCTCATATTTTGGTTTTCAGTACGTTCTACTTTTTTAAAAGTAAGCTTTAAAAACAATGATTTTTTAAGAAAATGAAATCACAAGGTCCAGTCTTGGGTTCTACAAGTACTGAAAGAATCTTAAAGTCTGTGTATGCATTTGACAAATCAGCGAAACTCCCACGCCTCCTTAACATGGCTGTACAATCCTGAGCACACCCTAATCTCCCAGGGGATTTTGTTTGGTTGGTTGGTATATACAAATATACACACACACATATTCTGAGTCAGATTAGCTTTTTCAGAACCACTCTGCAGGAGAAAAGAATATCCAAACACTCAGTGGTTCAGACTCACCCTTCCAGAAACAGGCAGACACAAGTCTCTGGGCCAACAGAAAAAACCAGTTACTCCGTAAGCTTTCATCTCACCACACCCACACAGCAAGAAATATCTGCTCAGCATATGCATTATCATGCTAGGCTTAAAACAGGATTTGCTAAGTACGAAATTATATAGGCAATACCTTCAGAAAGCTTCTGGCCTCTTTCATCATATAATAAAATATTATTATATTTTGTCATACAATATGACATGGCATGCATCAGATCATCTAAGCAACAGGTATTCATTACTACAATTTAACCACAATAAACCCTATGACTGTACCTAATCCATTAAATTCAGTGATGTTTTGAGAAAACAATGAATCCAGTATTTTCATTTTAGAACTTCATGATCAATGTATCTGAAAGAAAATTTTCATAATGAGCTTATGATTTTCATTTGACAAAATATTTTGGGCATGGGTATGTCTGTGTTAGTAGAAGCTATTCAAATTTATTTCCCCATAAATGACATTAAATTATTGGTAAACACTAATTAGGAAGACTTAATTGTAAGCATCAGATTAACATGTTATTGAAATGATGTAATTCCCTACCACATTAAATATTCAAGAGCTTTGGAAATTTCTTGCTTTCTTTTACAACACTAGTATGACACTGGTCCATTTATATAGTTTTGCTAAATAAAAATAGAGGAAACTGCTCTTTCATTGAAATTACTTACTTCATTTTTAATATTTTCCTACTTACATAGTATTGGAAATAAGATTTTTGAGAAACCAAGAGCCCAGTGCTCCCCATCAAGTTTAAGCAATGCATTTCCTTAAGCATAGAGGGGCAAAGAGACCTCATTCTGCCCTATACTTAGGTTTCTGTAGAAACCAGTGACCCAGTAGCCAATAAAATCAGCTCTACTCTAGTCAGGCAGGAAAATGAGAAAATAAAACAGAAACTCTGAGCCATTTCTTGTCTGACACTCCCAAGGCCAAGTGAATGTCCTACTTCCCTGTGAATGAATTTGAGAGGAGGATACTCCCTCTTCTCACAAACACACGCAAAGGGAATTTCTCTAGAAGTTTTCAATGGCCTAGCAAGCAGGAAGATGACTGGATAGGAAGAGCTTGGAGTAGATATTTAATTCCAGAAACTGGCAATTGCCAAGAGGAATATTGGTGTACTTTTTGCAATCTGTGCGCATGAGGCACCGCCCTTAGTTGAAAGCTAATAAGCATCTTGCAAATCTTTTTCTGCTCCCACCTATTTCCTCATTCTGGTCTCCTCTGCACATTTAAGCTCTTAGGAAAGGCGCTCTCCTCACTCCTACAGCTTTCACTGACCCTGATTTTGACCTCTTTCTGCCTGAATTCTACCCTCACTTTTTAAAGCGCCCTTTCTCTCAGTCAAAGCTAGACCTCTCTTTCAGAGCAATTATCTTTCCAAAGAAAAATGCTACTTATTTCAGTGTTCAAAATACTTTTTGATTTATTTATGAAATCAAACATCGAGCCGCTTGCAATAACCCTTAAATACAGATAGGGAAAAGAGCCCTAAATGCTATTGAGTGCACTGAGACACTATTAAAAACAGCCTTAAACGACATCTTATCAGTTTTTTCATTTATTTGTCAATTTTTTCATTAAAGTGTCTCCAATACCATGGTAACTCATTCCTGATAAAAAGACATATTTTAGAAGGAAAAGAAACACTTTTATTTTTTCGAAAGCTAGACAAAGAGCAATTCAAATAACATCTTATATATGGATAGTGTTCTAGTGACACTTCATTTTCACATATCGTCTATAATTTAATCTTTCAAATAAGCACATGTGGCGAGCAAGGCAAGCCTTGTTACTTACATTTTAGTACCAGAACCATCCAAATCATGTAGTTAAAACAGTATTCCAGTATTTTCACTATAATATACTTTGCCTTTTCATGCATTCATAGCAAGTCAAACATTCCTAGCAACAATCCACCACCATAGATAATATCTAAGCAGTATTGAAAAAAATGACATTTTCATTTTTTATAACATCTTTAAACCAGAAAGGAAGATGCTAAATATAAATTCAGCTCAAGGACCGCAAGACCTAAAGAATATGAACTCCAGAGGGAAAAGGCCCAAAGATTGTTATAAGTGCATGCTCTAGAGTCTGGTATTTATCTGTATAAGCATGAGTCTTTATCTTTCTGTTAAGGGGAGGGCTTAAGGAAAGTGTCATGACAAGTTTACTAGGGTATGCCAGTTTGTGACCCTATTCCAAAGACTCACGTGGGAGGAGAGCTAGAATCTCAGCATGTAGGTCTATGTACACTAAAGAGGTAATTTCTACATTCCCTCTTTACTCTCCCCCAACCAAGACACTGGCAATAACATTGATAGAGTAGCTAATCAACCATTTAGAAGGACAATATGAATCCAGCCAAAATTAAGAGTCAGAAATAGCTGGGGAGTTTTCTCTATGAACATTCATGTGATCACATCGTGGGCACTGTGTTTCATGACATATCCATTTTTATAAGTCTATTTATGAGTACAAAGAGGTAGCCACCACTGCTTTAGCTTGCCAGCTCTGACTGGCTATGGCTATTTTAACCACATGGCCCTGCAGAAAGAGCACAGCTAACAGTTCCAAATTCCTTAGGGACCCATAACTGTTTATACTGAGAAAATGGAATGACACATCATTTGGAAATTTGCTACTATTTAAGCCACTATGGACTTTGTTGTTGTTTTGTCCAGAGTGATCTCTTAAGGCCCAAAGTGCCACAACCCCACTCCCATCCCCAAGGGTGAATGGTCCCAGGAGTGAAAAACTATCCTGGAGAAAAACCTGAAGAGCCAGACATCAAAAACCAACATACCCAAAAAAAGAAAGTCTCGGGGCTCAGCCAATGTGCACTACCCAGCCAAGAACACTACTTTCTTTAAATACTGCTATCAGTGAGAAGCAATAGGGACTGCCATACTGGAGCAGCCCAAGAACGTGGCACCTTAAGAATGCAAAGACTTAGCCGGTTGTGGTGGCTTGTAATCCTAGTACTTGGGAGGCTGAGATGGGAGTATTGCAGGTTCAAGGTCAGCTCACCAACTTAGTGAGGCCCTCCACAACTTAGTGAGACCCTGTTTCAGAATAAAAATAAAATAGGGCTAGGGGTGTAGCTCAGAGGTAGAATGCCCCTGGGTTCAATCCCCAGTACCACACACACACACACACACACACACACACACGGAATGCAAAGACTTAATTAAAGGTCACTTTTCGAGGAAGAAGAAAAGTCCAATCTGTATGAAAAGCCCCTATCCTGGAGTAAAAGGGAGTTGAGGGTTACTTTCTGCTAATCTATTTCTGGGATGTGAACCATCCTCACCTTAGATGCTCACCCATGTCTTAGTTCCTCCATTCTTTCATGACTCCTCTGAATCTAGCTTAGGTAGCTTTTCTTAGATAATATCAGATCAGCCCTGTTTCTTTTATAATATCTCTTATTTGCCTCAGGCTAGTACTGCTTTCCTCTTCAGATTCAACCTCTATCTCATCCTGTTCATCCAGCAATGACCCATATCAGGGGTCCTGTACCAGAATAGCCCGATGACACCCAGGAAAAAAACCTGGGTAAAAGTTAAAACTCAGATTTTTCTGGGCATAGTGGTGCATGCCTATAATCCCGGTACTTAAGAGGAGGATCACAGGTTCAAGGGCCAGTGTGCAGTAACTTAGCAAGATCCTGTTTCAAAATTAAAATATAAAATAAAATAAATAAAAAGGGCTGGGGGACATAACCATGAGGTAGAACACCTCTGGGTTCAATCCCCAGTGAAAGATACACACACACACACACACACACACACACACACACACACACCCTTTGTGATTTTACCCAGATTTACAAGTTGGCAAGTTAGCTTGCCATACTTACTTGGATATTGGCAGTGGACATGAGAGTCCTGGGTCACAAACAAAGAACTTTATAACTCATGACAAAGTCAGCACAGAGGTAGAACGCCCCTGCGTTCAATCCCCAGTACCACCAAAAAAAAAAAAAAAACGTAACAGCTTTTGCTCTCAAGTTTCGCATGCGCGCAAAACTTGTGTGTGTGTGTCTTGTGTGTGTGTGTATATGTGTGTGTGTGTGTGTGTTACTGGGGACTGAGCTCAGGGACATTCTACCTCTAAGCTACACCCCCAGCCCTAGTTTATTCTTTTTTATTTTGAAACAGAGTCTCAGTTACAGAGGGCCTCACTAAGTTGCTATGACTGGCCTTGAACCTGTGATCCTTCTGTCTCAGCCTCCCAAGTACTAGGATTACAGGCGTGTGCCACCACACCCTGCAGAAAGTCTCTTTTGTAGCTGGGCATAGCGGTACATGCCTGGAATCCCAGTACTAGGGAGGCTGAGACAGGAGGATCACAGGTTCAGGGACAGCCTCAGCAACTTAGCAAGGTCCCTCAGCAATTTAGCGAGACCTTGTTTCAAAACAAAAAATAAAATAAGACCAGGGGTATAGCTCAGAGGTAGAATGCCTCTGGGTTCAACCTCCAGCACAAGAAAGAAAGAAAGAAAGAAAGGAAGGAAGGAAGGAAGGAAGGAAGGAAGGAAGGAAGGGAGCCAGTTGTGGTGGCGCACGCCTGTAATCTCAGTACTTGGGAGGCTGAGACAGGAGGATCGCAGGTTCGCGGCCAGTCTCAGCAACTTAGTGAGGTCCTCTGCAACTTAGTGAGACCCCGTTTCAAAATAAAATAATAAAATAGGGCTGGGAGTGTAGCTCAGAGGTAGAATGCCCCTGGATCCAATGCCCAGTACCACAAAAAAAAAAGGAAGGAAGGAGAAGGAAGACTATTTTTGTCTACAAATTCCTATGTACGTAGGTAATTTTACTTTTTTTTCTGTTCTATGTTCATTGTTCTTCACCTTCTGCAAATTTCAGCTCTAGAACTTTATCTTGCAATAGAAATCAGCAAAGACACTATGTTCATTCATGAATTGTCCCAGTTTGAATAATCTTACTCTTCAAGTTTTTATTATTAAAGCTTATTTCCAAATTTTTGATCATCTTCAGTACTATCTTGGATACTATAATCACATTTTCTTTGTTCTGTCATTCAAAGAATATTTAATGAGCACCTACCTGATATAAGACATTATATTAACTGCTGAGAGAAATAAAAGAAAGGTTTTTATGTATCCTTCCCAATATTTAATATACTTTTATTTTACTTTAAGATCAAATAAACTTAATTTCCTTCAAACTTTTTTTTTTTTTTTTTGCGGTACCGGGGATTGAACCCAGGGGCGTTCTACCTCTGCGCTACACCCCCGGCCCTATTTTTTATGCTTCATTTTGAAACCAGGTCTCACAAAGTTGTGGAAGGCCTCACTAGGTAGAGAAAGAGAGAGAGAGAGAGCGAGAGAGAGAGAGAGAGAGAGAGATCTCGCGCACGCGCCGCGCATGCACGCTGAGGCTGGCCCCGAACCCGAATCCTCCGGTCTCCGCCTCCCAAAGTACTGGGATTACAAGTGTGCGCCACCACGCCTGGCCTCCTTCAAACTTTATTTGTATAGCTTATAATGGCTAAGTGCATAAAGAATAACTCAATTCATTAGTCAGTAAGTATTTACTGAACTTCTATTATAAGCCAAATATTTTGTTAGGTGCTGGAGATATAGAAATGAGCAGGTCTAGTTCCTGCTCACATAGAGCTTATGAATCTAGTTGAGACTAAAACAATAAAACAAATGTGAAGTTTTCATTTGTTATCTTCTTTGTCTCCTATATTTATTCCTTGTTTAACATGCAGATATATCATATACCAGAGACACAGATGTGTCTGACAACTTGGAAATGGTGAGGAAAAAAAGTGTAAATAATGGTAACAATACCACTACCTTCTAAGCTGCCATGTGCCCCACCGACCTATTTATGAATATAGCTTTAGAACAATAACCATAGTGTATTAACTATTAGTCTAGTTAAAATCAAGAATGAAGGCAAAATCATTCTTGGACAAACAATGAACTATTTTCTGCCAAACAAGAGCTTAATCTCCCAAGAAACCTATTTATTACGTTAATATGGTTTACATATTGAGATTCTACGTAAGTAATCAGAAGAGAATTTACATGAGCCATACCTCCCACCTACCTGTATCTGGGCCCATGGACCCTTCCTTTTCTGCTGTTACTATGATGAACCAATACATCCATATGTGCATTCCTGCCCACCATCTCTCTCTTAACAACATCACTCTATTCTTTCCCCTCTCTTCTTCAATCTCAATTTTTACCTTCTTATAAGTTTATACCTATCAACATCAAATAGCAGTAATTTCTAATACAGAATTTTATTTACACTGATTATATTCTTTATTATTTATAGTTTTATATAATTTACATGGTCTATATTTATATATAATTTAATCTTTATTATGAAAATTTTCAGGCACATGAAAGTAGAGAAAAAGTACAATGACCACAATGTACTCATCAACCAGCTTCAATAATTATCAATATTTTGTTATCCTTATTTTATCTTCTTTATATACCAGAATTTGTTTTAGGGTATTTTTTAAAAACTTTTTAAATTTTATTTCATCATTTTTATTTTATTTGTTTATTTGTTACAGTGCTGGGAATGGAACACAGGGCCTCTCACATGCTAGGCAAGTGCACTACCACTGAGCTATATCCCCAGCCCTAGTTTTTACAGTATTTTAAAATTAATGCCAGATATCACTTTACTTTATAAATACTTCAGTAGATATTCTATTAGATAAGAAATTTATTTTTATACTTTTATTGGTGCATCATAGTCTCACATCATAATGTAGTTCCTAGTTATAGGGACATACATGCATACACAGTATCATTATCATACCAAACAAATAATAATTCCTTAATGTTAAGGAATATTGGTATATGTCCAGTTCTATAAGACTTGCTCCCTGTTATCAAAGAGCTTAACATTTAGAAGGAATGATAAGACCTTTATTTAAATAACCAAGAAAAACAAAACCCAGAAGAAAAATTAGAGATGAAGTTCCATGGGATATTATATTTGAGGAGACACTCAAATATAATCTAATAGAACAGCTGGGTATATGAATTTTATATTATTATGTAGATATTTATTAAGCTATTTCTCAAGCTCCATAGAAAAACCTCCCTCATTCATCCATTTACATTCTGTTTTCAGATCTCCTATTATAGTAGCTTCCAGCTATAATGAAAGATTTCCTCATTAACTCAAGTATAAACTGACTCTACGAGAAAAATAAAAAGGAATATTTTAGGGAAATGTTGTTCTCAAAATGCCTCAAGGAGCATATATTTTCTCCTAATAATCAGAGAATTTTAAAAGACAGCCATTAGGATTGCTAAAATTAACACTGCTGTCAATTTAGATATTTCTCTTATTTGCAGGAGCATAAGTGTAAAAATCATATATCTTCACATAAAATATTTGATAAATGGATGCCCTTAACTGAAAGAGAAAGTTCCTTTTTAAAAATTATAACAACAATCTGGGCAAGGTGGTGCACGCCTGTAATCCCAGTACTTGGGAGGCTGAGACTGGAGGATCCGGGTTCGCAGCCAGCCTCAGCTACTTAGTGAGGCCCTTCGCAACTTAGTGAGACCCTGTTTCAAAATAAAAAATATAAAATAGGACTGGGGTGTAGGTTGGAGGTAGAATGCCCCTGGGTTCAATCCCTATTACCGCCAAAAGAAAAATTCTAACAATGGTAATATTTTAATATTACCCCATTCTTCCATAAAACAAGAATTACCTAGAGATCATATATTTTTGTCATTTCTAATAGTATGGTGATCATTCTTATTACACTTTCACTATTGGAAAAAATATGGAGTCAGTGTGACTATCATTTGTATTCACACAGACACTGAATTCACAGTCTCATTTACATAAAGACTATTATAATAGTCAAAAGGGTTCCTGAGTAAGTTCTGTCTTGTATGGGGGGAGCTGAATCAATTAAGCTGTTGTGTCAGAATGAACGTGGTGGTTGGTTAATAAGAAGTCATTAAATCACTGGGCAGGAAACATCTTTGTTACATAAGCAAGCTCATAAAAGCACAGTGCTGAGTAAGACTTTTGATTTGCTCCACAGATCACTGAAGGTAATATCTTAAAATTATATGTAGTTTCTTCAGGTAACAATCTCAGAAGTTTGCATGTCTGTTTTTTTTTTTCCTGAGACGCAAACATTCACATTAGAGTACATTTTTGCTCTACAATAACAAAAGTAAAACGTAAATTATTATTTGCAGAGTTATGGCCACCACCTGTATTGGTCAGAATCCCAGAAGGATATAGATGAGTAAGGAGAGAGTTTAACAGACAGACTGTTTAAAAAGGCATAGGCAAGGTTAAGGAAATCAAAAAATGCTAGCGAAGCCTGCTGAGGCTAAAATAACTGGGAGTCATTACCATCTCTAGATCTGAAGAGGGGTGTGTGTGTGAGCAAGCACTTACTGGAAACTAAAGAGGTATACCTGTAGATACAGGAAAAGGATGCTCAGAGGGACCGAGGGATATAGTTATGAGGAGCTGCAGAGAGGGAGCTAAGTGACCAAATACCTTAATCTTACTCTCTTGCCCGAGCCAGAGGGAAGGGGGTGAATTGATACACAGTCCATGAAGTTCAGCCAAAATAAAATAGAGATGAGAGTGGGTCTGGAAGGCCAATAGAAAATATCCAACATATACCCCTTTCTACCATTGTAACTCAAGTCTGACTACCCTTACATATTTTCCAGCAGTTTCTCTTGTCCCCATGGTAGTCAAAGCAAAGAACCTAGTAGAAATATAGAAAGCTCTATCCAGCTTGCAGCACTATATTAAAATCTCATAGGAAACCAGAGAAATATAAGACACGAATTCATCCCCCAGATCTTCACGTTATTTGGAAGGTAAATGCAGGTGGAATAGATATAAGATAATATATAACAAGTTATAGAACTAGAAAGGACTAAAAATTTGGCTCAGGCAAGACCAAGTATCCTCTCTAAGGCATTTTCTAGAAGGTCTTGGGTGTAACTTGCAGTTTTTGTAACTGTTATCAATAATGCAGCAAAAGGAAATGACAGAGTAAAGATGTTCTTTAAGAGTGACAATAAAGCTGGGCGTGGTGGCGCACACTTGTAATCCCAGTACTTTGGGAGGCGGAGACCGGAGGATCCGGGTTCGTGGCCAGCCTCAGCTCTCTCACTCTCTCCCTGTCTCTCTCTCTCTCTCTCTCTCTCTACTTAGTGAGGCTCTCTGCAACTATCGTGAGACCCGGTTTCAAAATAAAGTATAAAAAATAGGGCTGGGGGTGTAGCGTGGAGGTAGAAC